>LKNJ01000428.1:0-43121 GCA_002120245.1 Maccullochella peelii
GAACTTGCACAATTGGTGGCTGACTAAATACTTTTTTGCCCCACTGTATGTATGTATATATACACCTTTTGTACATTTGTTTGTGTTCTTTGTTTCTATCTTGCTTGGCTTCTCTAACATTTTTAAAAACTGTTACAATCCTACCCAATCCCTGAACTTTTTGTATCATATAGGTGAATTTAGTTTGAAACGCAAAGGCTTAAGTTAATAAATTGCTCACATGCATTAATTGTATCTCCCAGTAGCGTACAGTACATTTGGGTCACTCTACTTTGACTCCTTTGTCCAGTTTGTCTCACAAAAATTCAGTGTGACTGAGGTCTGGAGACTTGGCAGGCCAGGCTTAAATTGTCTCTTATTTTCTTTCTTCCCCAGATAGTTTCTCACACAACTGAGGTTTGTATCCGATCAGCCACAAAACAAAATATATGACATCGTCTCTTGTGCGGTGAAAAGATTTCTGGTCAAGCCTGCCACAGAGACAATGTTCCCAACTATCTTGTAAGGAAATTGATATTCACAAGTCAAAGCTGCTTCAAGTGTTCAGATGATGTCATACATGAAAATATTTGCTATAGGCCATTACTGCTAACAGAGGAAGTGGCTATTCTGTTAATGGTAAACAATGTGATAATCAGTAGCTAGTTTTCCCAGCCACTACTGAAAAACTGTCTGGTGAAAGTCTAAAAAGTTGTAACAACAAAGTTGCCAAGCTGGGAAAACAGTGAAAAAAGGTTATAACAGGTCAAAGCACAGGTTCTCATCCATCACTGTTTATCTTAACTGTACAGCATTAACACATTATTTACATACATTTATGAAACCAGAATTGGATTTATTGCCAAGTAGTTTTTCACATACAAGGAATTTGCTTTGGAGTATTGGTGCATAAATATGCATAGAAAAATAAAAATATGTACAGATATATAAAATAATTTGTTTATTTCACTGTGTTGTGCGACTATTGAGAAACACCACAATTAGCTCAGCTTTAATTAACACTGAGATTTGTACTGAGATCTGCAAATATGGCACCTTAAATCCAACCCACTACCAGGCGAGGGCCCCAAGTTGCTTTGGTCTCTCCATGATGTCCTGTTAATGTATGTTTTGCAAACCGGATCCATCGAGCGGACTCATCTTGCCACAACAAACACGGGCAGCCATTACCACTGTAGGCACGGAGAAGATCAAAATGGATTGGCGCCCTGGGTATGCATTTACATTTCTCAGAGCACATTTGCACATCTGAGTGTGCATTTGCAAATCTTATTTTAAGTCTCAGTTTGTAAAGGTCAGATAAAGCCTTGATTTTATTTCCATAATACAGTATAGACACAATTAGATTTACACTGAAAAGGTAACGTTATATGACAAAGGCAGTGGACAGGACATCAGAAAGTCAGATATCGCTATCATGAAGTGGGTTCTTTGTTAAAAACAATTCAGTCTCAACAAAGCGAGCACAAATAGTTTCATCTGAATATCAGAGGTCAAAATGTGCACGATTTTTCCTGCATTGGTAATCAAAGACAAATCCTAATAATGATATAATCTCTACATGCCATTCTACAGCTCAAAGCAGCAACGTGTATCGCCTGTAGCACTGACCTTTCAGGGAACCTCTTCTCTAGCACACGCATTTTACACTTCAAAGTACGCAGTTAAATTATTCCAATTAGGCCCGCAGCTCTGTTCTGGTCGTACCAATCTGCTGATGAAAGAACTTACCGAGCCTATCATCCTCCCTCAAAAACTCATTGTACATTATACATATTCATTGGACTGTTTAGGGAGAGGTCTGGCTGTCTTTGCAGAGCCATGCACAGAATTTAGAAGAGTATCCATTGTTAGATTTATTGTTTCAAACAGAATGATGAAGTTTTGTGATCCAAACACAGAGTAAAGGCATGGCTTCTCTTGCTCTTAAATGAAAAACAATCCTGTGACTGATGGCTTTTGGAGCACTGTAGGATTTATATTTATGGCACCAAACAGTCTGGTAAAGAATACGACCAGATGGGAGCTTATTGGAAGCATTTTACCCCTCATGGATTTTTCGACTACTCTATTGATTTCGTGTGCATTGCACCAAGGCTGGCTGAAATAAAATAAACTGCATGCTGTCCATGCCAGTAGAGTAGGTCGCTTCTCCACAGTACTGACTCTACCCTCATCCGGTAAGCGTTTCATCTGCCTTTGAAGGAGCAGAACCAAGGGAATTATACAAGGGAAAATTGACGATAAAGGCCATTATGTGCGCTGTAATATCCATTTCCCAAATAATAATGTCGGGGAAGGAGAAGTAATGAGAGCAGAGCAGTATTACCCCACCATCTGCTCTCTTCCACCACTCGGTCTGTCTCTTCTCTCTGGACTGCTTTCTATTTACTCTATCTGGCTCATGTGCTCTCTCTCACTCTCTTTTTCCACATACCCCGCACATTGAGCTTTGTCTCTGCTAACCCTCTAATTTCCTCCATTTATTCTGTTGTCTTCACTGTCCATACTGTCAGAGATTCCCTTTCTCACCTTCTTACGCTGTGCACCTCATACTGTACATGAAAAGGGCTTCTTCTGTCTTCCATCTAAGGTAACAAACACACTTCTAAAATATGCATGAGAAGCTTTAAAGTGGCATGGGTAAAGGTTTTGTTTATCCATACATTTATGTAACTTTTTAATAGTAATCCCGATGCTTGTGAATATAAATGAGTCGGATGTATGTGTAATATGTGCAATATTAAGGCATTATTATAGCAACACTGCTTTGATATGGCTTTGCAAAGTAAACCTTGTAGTAACTAATTTTCAGACAGGAGAGCTACACTTAAGTGCCACTTGGGAGCATGTTCATCTTCCTGCTTTTGTCAAATAAACTACCTATTAGATATTCTGAGAATAAAAGTACTTTCAAGATGATTAAAGTTGAATGCAGTAAATTATTGTAGACTTTAAAAAAGTGTATTTGTAAGGAATTTAGCAATCTTGTTTTGCCTTCATATGAGAATGGGGTGCAAAATATTTGGTACAATGTAATAAAATCCAAAACAACACCACCTGTGGCTCAGGAGGGTTGGCGGTTTGATGCTCCTCCTGTCCACGTGTCTAAGTGTCCCTGAGCAACACACTGAACCCCAAATTGCTCCTGACAGCCAGTGCCTTGCAGGGCAAATTAGCTTTGTCTGCTAAGGTAGAAAATAGCTATACATAGTAAGTGCAATCCATTTACCATTTAAACAAGAATAAGAGTCTACAGCCATGCTAGAGGCTCTGTGAGGCTGTACTTGCACACAGCTGTTAATGCTAACATCAGCATACTAACATGCTCACAATAACAATGCTAACATGCTGATAAGCAGGTATAATGTTTACCGTGTTCACCATCTTACTTTAGTGTGTTAGCATGTGAACATTTGCTAATTAGCATAAAACACAAAGTACAGCTGAGGATGATTTGCAGGCATTTGGTCATAATTGTCAATAGGTAATAATAATAAAAAAAATGTTAACTTGCTGGTTGCACTAGAGGAAAAGTGGGGACTCAATGTGTGTACAAAATTTCATGGTAATCAATCCAAGAGATATTTCAGTCTGTACCAAAGTGATGGACAGACTAACAACTGACTGAACCGGCGACAGGCCAACAAAAAAAAATACATGTAGTTGCTGGGCTTTGGGACAGCGTACTGCCCAGGTACTCGTGATATCGCACCCACCCTTTGTGTCAATGGGAACCAGAGTATTGTGGGGCCCGGGCTACCAAGCCTATAAAGTCCATTGGGGGGCCTGCGTGACCTGACCAGAACTGAGTTCTGCGTAGTTTTTTCAAAGGCATCGAAAATTCTGAAAAATATGAGACACATAAGAAAAGCTGTTTACACCTGGAGTCATTGTATTTAGGTTAAATGCTTTTATGGAGTATGTGACTTTCAAAGTTTCACATTTTAAAGGCTTTAATTCATATAATTTCACCGTCCATTCTCTCTTCTAAAAGCATTAAATGTTGGATACTGAGTGGGTACACCAGCACTTAGGGTGCCCTGCTGTCTCACCTCTGTGGAGAAGGCGGCGCTGTGACATTTAGGCCTCCGTGTTCTGCAGGCCCAGGGCCAGCTGTGATAGCCGGCACGGAGAGTTGCTGAGTATGGGGTGGAAATGCCAGCAATCAGTCTGGTGGTACGTCACAATCTCACCGTTTTATTGTCATGGAGTGGAAGCAACTTCCTGACCCCCAAGGTTAAAAACGTTGTCTTGCTCTTCATTTCTTAAGCTGACACACAACCACACACACTTCTCTCCACTCAGCACTGAAATAATTTATAACGCAAATTATTCCTCAAATATTATGTGGAAATAATGTCGTGTTTAAGTGTAATGGAGTTTTGATGATGCATCTCTTCTTCCATGCAACCTCCACAGGAAATAAAGGAAACAGTGACTTGCTCATGTACTATAAGAGCTTTTTCTTCTTCTTTTCCTTTACAGTGGCCAGTGTCCAAGAACAGCCACAGTGGTTTCTGAGCAACCCAGTTTGGCCATAGCCATAGAGGGGAACTCCACGTTTTCACCACAGCTGACCACACACACCCACTCGTCTGAATTCCCCAGCTTGACCTCAAACACACATCAAGTCAACACAGACTTGTGACTGCACGCCGACACAAACAGCACCATCCTGCCACCCACACTCCCCCAGATACTCAAGGCTCTCATTAGGCCCCGTAAAAGTCTAAACATACACTCGCTCATGCAAGAGTTATGTCCGCACACATGCACGCACATAGACAGACACGAGAAAATGCACAAAAATATACTGATTCAAAACATAACATACTGAACACAAAAATAATCTATGGTAAAATGTAACTTTTCAGAACTTTTCACTAGAAAGACCCCCCCCCCTTTCTTTTTCATTGCACGTCAGCATCCCAATGAACATGATCATGCAGATTCTGTCATAAAATGTTTTGCCCTTATGCACACGCAGCAGCACTAAGCCCCTTGACATGTGTTGCTACTCTGTGGAAAAACCAAAGTTATGGTTTCACAGTCATCAACCTCATGCAGAACAGACACCACAGTCTCTATATTTATGCCATTTTTTTGTTTGAATGAACATGGAGCTCAAAGTTCACATAGTCCATGGTACAGTAACAAGTCCCACTGTGGCCACCATCTTAAAATAAAAAGTGTTGAGGGTTGTCATTAGAAATTGCACAAATCCAGCACTTGATTGATAGGTTAAATCTAATATGTGATGCTATATTTTATACATGCTATATGGAATTTGGATGAGTCAACATAATAAGATTGAGTTGCGGTTCATTTGTTGCCTCTCTGACACTTAGCTTCTCTGTGACTGATTCAGCCCTGTGTTTCCTGCTCTCTCATCCATGGGCTTCACACCTTCCACACATGCACACATTTTTTCCCCCACCTTATTGAAGACACTAATGATTTTATCACAGCTCAAGTGTTTTGCGCTCTTCGAAGAAGCCTCTACACCACTGACTCCCCAACTTTGTCCTTCTCCAGTTTTTCAGCAGAGCTCTCCCCTGTGCCTGTTTGACTGAGAGCAATTTGCACACGCTTCAAGAAAGCGATGAACGATGATAAATATGTTGTGGGCTGATGCAGACAGGGGCTAATGCGTATTTATTTCATTGAGTAGCGTTGCTTGGCAAAGCCACCGTAGCACATACCCTGGATAATGGCTTGATAAATCAGATCTGTAAGACTATCCACACTTGCCACTTCTCCTTCCCCTGCAGGTAAAGAGAAAGCAGAGGAGAATAATGGCAATTTGTTAAACAGATACTGACCTATTTAATGAGTATATTTTTATATAAAAGCAATTTGTTGCCTATTGAAGTAAGGTGAGAGGAGAAGTGACAGGTTACATTATGAAGTTGATGAGATGTAACCATGTCAGCATAGCTACTTATGTCGCGTTTCCACTGCATAATATGGCTCGCTTGGAACCATTATGTTTTTTTTTGGGTTTTTTTTCCATTGTGGATAGTACTGGTACTTTTTCCAAGTTTCCAAGTGAGCTGAGCTGATACCAAAAGGTGACGTTAAAACACTGCAGACCACTGATTGGTCAGAGAGTCTTCTTGTCAGAATCTTATTAAACTTGTGTAAAATCAACATGTGTACAAGGACTGTTTTATGGAGCCCTGAGGAGCGAGCTAGCTAGCTAATAAGCCAACACAAAAGGAAACGATCAGTTAAGAATCCCACGTACATTGAGGGGGTACTATCTGCAGTGGAAAACTAAATTGAGAAAAGTACATGGTACCAAAAGCGAGTCGAGCCGAGCCATTCAGTGGAAATGCAGCTTTTGTTAAGCATGAACATAACACTTAAAAATCCTCTTTATAAAAGAGTATTTGTGTACATCCTGTTCAAGACAGAACTGCTAAAATTCAACTCAAATCTTCAGTGTCTTATACTTACCAACATTATACAGTTGTATGTACTGTATGTGTGCATACATAAATGTAACCTTTTAGTAGTTTCAATTTAAATTTCCGTTTCAGCACTATATGTCATCCTTTTGTCATTGCTTTTGCTGGAGAAAAATGACCTTAAGCTTCACTGCAGAATTTTTTACTGACTGGTACTTTGACAGCAGCACTGAACTTATCAACATTTTCTGGGACCAGGTTTCACTTGTTCTGTCATTTCATTGCCAGATTTCAGTAACGGGGACAAAAGTATCTGATCTTTGCCAGTGAAAACTATACTTTATATTACAATATATTTTGTTTAGTTTACTATTGATGCTGCATTAAGACCATAGCCAAGCTAGGTTTGATATGAGAAATTTTTTTTCCTATATCAGTTAATCATGATGAAAAGTATTTTTTAAAATCAATATTCACTTTAATAACCTCATGGAGTATTTGCCATTGTCATAAAAGGTTTCATATTATACTTAGTCTCTAAGTGAAATTATACAGAAATTAAAATGGTCCTTCCTTGGCTTTGAAAGAGCATCATGGGAAGCTGGAAAGGATGGAGCTCCTGTGGAGGAGCTATATTTGGCATCCTCAGCACCTCCTTTGGTGGAGCAGCTCAGCACGGCGGCTCATCTGACAGCCTAAACACTCTCTGGGAGGCGTTCATATTTGGATGTAGCCCCTCAGACATTAAAACAACACGTCTGACTCAACGAAAGCTCATGTTATTGCAGCTATTGGTGTACTCCTATAGTACAAATCTTGAAAGCAAAATTGACACTGTTACAGTAGATGATACAGTAAAAGTTTAAATAAGCATTTATCAACAAGGCTATAAAAAAATCAAAAACATTAGTCAATCCTTTGTTGAAAGTTTGTGCCTGCTCTATATGCTTTTTGTTTTTTACCTAACTGAAATTGGAAATACAGAGTTGTTGTTGTTGTTGTATCAGAATCAGATTTATTGGCAAGTAAATAAAAAATATATGCATATATATAAAATAAAGCAAATAAAAAGCAAGTACTGTAATAAAGGAAAAAATTGTTCAGAGCATAAAAGAAAATATGCTCAGCAGATACACAAATACATATCTACACAACAAAATGAGGACTTGGGTCCCTGGCTGGACTTGGAGTTTTGTGGGAACATTGTGGTTACTGTATGCAGTATGCATTAAACTGCTGTGTCTGTCATGTGTTTGACTAGTGAAACATTGCCATATGCTGCACTTCCAATGTGGCTGTAATGAGAACTTAAATAGGCTCAAAACTACCACCTTTACATCACCTGGCTTGAGATAGATCCCATTCATTTTTCCATGTAGGACAGATCCTATCACAGTTCACTCTGTCTGCAGTGTTCCGCAGTCAAGAGAAATATCCCTCTGAAGAAGAGATGATGTAATGGTGGAGGCTGTTAAGTTGTAGTTTCATGAAAACTAATTTTTGTCTACATTTATAGTATGAAGTTGGCGTTACTGAAGTTTTTTGAGCACTTCCTGATTGGATGTTTTGGCATTGCTCGTGATTAATGTTTACCTTGTTTAAACACTGTGCTGGGTGCCATCTGTGGAGGAAGGACTGAGAAAGATATAGTACGAAATAATAAAAATAATGATCTAGGTGAAGCAAAATTTACATTCTCATAACTGTGCTGTATATGGTGAATGACATTTTTGTGGTGCTGCACAGTTAATAAACCATCGGCATCAACCAAAAAGATAGAAGTGATAGGGTTTTAAGCTCTAAAACAAACACTCTTTTCTTAAAATCAACTCCTTTGAGCCTTTGATTATTGTGAAATATCTACTTGCATTCAACTAGATATGCAATGATTAGTCAATTAATCGGTTAGTTGACCAACAGAAAACTTACTATTTTTCATAATCAATTAATTGTTTGAGTCATTTTTTAACATTCTCAGGTTCCAGCTTCTCAAATATGATAATTTGACGCTTTTATGCTTTTCTTTGTTATATATATGAGAGTAAACTAATTATCTTTGGGTTTTGGACTGTTGGTTGGACAAAAGACATTTGAATTCATGTCCTTGTGCTGTGGGAAATTATAAATTTTTCACTATTTTCTGGCATTTTATTAGTGAAACAATTAATTGAGAAAATAATCTGTAGCTTAATCAATAATGACCATAATAATTGTTAGTTCCAGCTCTACATTTAACAAGTCTGGGTACAAAAACAAGAATCAACAACATATTCATGTAGACCACAGTTTCTCCTGCTATACAGTATGTAAAAAGAAGGAAGAGCTTTACTGGGACCTGGTGTAACTGACAGAGCATGGAATCGTTATAACTGAGCGCCATGTCAGATTACATTTTGTTTGTTTTGCTCGGACCAATTTATAATGTTCTGGTTTCATTGTATGAGCATAAAAATGATCATTTGGATCTCCACTGAAGTGTGCAAAACCCAACTGTTGCTGGTGGATGAAAATGTCGTCCATAATAAACATCTAAATCTCCATATAATGCTGTTTTTTTTTTCCTGGCATGTAATAAAGTTACGCTGTTGTGGTTTTTTAACAGGAATTGTATCTGGAACCAGAAAATTTGAGTGCATCAAGGTGATACAGTAATGCTCAATATGTATACGGAATTTAGAGTAACTTGCAAAAATATATTCATAATTAAGAACTCAAAAGTTAAATAATTTCCATTTCAAAAACATTCGAACTTTCTCAAATGGATGATTTTATTTTTTTTTAAAAATTCACTTATGTGGTGGTGTGAGTATTCTCAAGCAGGAGGACAGAGGAGCAGATTGGGAGGACAAACTGTAACAGGCAATCTGAGATAAGGGTGAGTGATAAAGTAGGCTGCAATCTGCTTCCTCACCAGAGGGTTACTTAAGTCGGATTTATGCTCTTCCATCCAGGTGTCCTGGCAGCCCCCCTGTAGAGGCCTCTGGTATAGTAATTGATCTATAGCTGTAGTCTGTAGGGCTTAATGTAAAACGCTGTAGCACTACTGCAACATTAGACGGATGTGTCATACATACATCATCAGTCCGTGTTGTGAATTAATTGTATACCCAAATTGAGCTTGTTTACATTCTTTCACTCACAATGTGATAAACAGTGACGATAACAGCAAGGAAGAAGGTTTGGGCTGGAAATAGCCTCGCCAGATCACAAAATATAAAGTTGTCCAGTTACTGGAAAGAAGAAGGTTACGGAGTCTTTTAGTAACAGGCTCCAACTTCAAGTTGTTTTCTTCAATGTCAACAGTCTCTACTGGCATCAAAAACATGTAGTAGAAGATGTAAACAGCTCAAGCTGACCAAACGCAGTGGTATCCATGTGATATCTCTGTAGGTACGGGAGCACGTCGACTCCAGCAGTACCTTTGGCAGAGCTACAGAGCCTCCCCATTTAGCCTCCACAACACCTTGATGCAAAAGTATGAATCCAGCTTTAGAGACAACAGCATCAGAGAGTGAAAAATGACTACTCTGATTTGAGAGATATGAAAGCCTTTTCTGCTGATGGCCAATAGTCTGCACAGAGAGAGCCGGAGAGAATGGGCAGTGAGTGGAGAGGACGTGACAGCCTCCTTAACACAACAAAAGGGCAATGCGAAACACAGCACGATGCAACCTTTTCAACCTCTTGTTAAAAATCTTGTTATGGAAAAGGTGTGTGTTTTTTGTGTGTAATGGGGTCAGCGGATGCAGGTGAGGTAAGACCCCAGTATTGTTGTGGATGCGGCATTGCAGTGGTGAAAAGGTAAAATGACCAGCAGACGAATGGGAGTGAGTGATTGAGTTTGTGAATTGGAGCAGTCGGTATACTGAGCTTCCACAGTGACCGTCCCTTTCCATCAGATTTACTTGTCTTTCTCTTGCCTCTCTGTATTCTCATCTCCCTTCATGAAGCACGAAGGTAATTGATTTAATTTGTGCTACACAAGCTAATATTCAATCACCGCAAGCTCCTGACCTTTGGAGTGTGAAACACTTAGCTGTGCTAATTCTGTCACCATGCAAGCAGCATTGGATTCAGATGCCTGCTAGTCCTCTGCCACCAGGCAATAATGGGTTATCTGCTTAGCTTGCTAAATGAGGTGTAAAATGAAATGGCACATGGTTTGTTTTCCATATTTTTTGAGTAAAAGGCAGCTGTGTTTGCTTAATGAATCTCAGTTTCTCTTGTCACTGTCATAACTGCAAGAAAGTAAAGTCACCATTTGTTTCAGGAAATGGTTGAAGGACGTGATGTGCAGTTGCTGGTTCAATATTTCAGTGCTTTGAAGTAATAATAGTCTACTATTGGTTAAATGTTTTCATGTCAGCAGTAGGTTTGTGTGGAGTGTATCTTGGTTTTTTAAGAGAGGAGGTGTCATATATATTGCAATATAATGTCTATTTAGTTTATACTTAATGGTAATTTGGTTTTCAGAACCCGACATATTTAGAAATAGATTTCTCCACAGCACGAAGGTCATTTGGTATTTGATGAGTTTCAATACATGATTTCTAAATAAATGAAAACTATATTATGTATTTTTTCCCTCACCATTACAGGAATCAATACAAAGTGTGGCAAGGCTGAAGTGTAAGATTGCTGTTATTGAAACACCATAAATTGGCATGGTGCACTTTCAGAGGCCAATGTATTTGTGATTTGTTTAAAACTTGTGTCAGATGGGGATCGGCTGTGGTCAGTACCTAGGAGATTCTTTTCTTTACATGTCAAAAGCTGTTTGGCAGGTTTCTGCACAGCCGAAATGAGAAACACCTTCTGTGCTTTCTGAGGTGAGATTTCCTAGGCATGAGTGAAAGGTTGCAACAAATTGCCAATGTGAGCCGGTGACACACTGAAAAGAAACGACGATCGTTTTCACCCAAAAACATAACTCTGGTCATGAGATTGTAAATCTCAACTTGGCTGCTGCAATAGAAAGGAGCTTTCTTCTTTTTTTCCAGGAATGAGCAAAACAACCAATGTGCTGCTATTGAACATGAGTGTTTTTTTTTTAAATTTGCATTCTTAAAAAAAACTGTGTTACATCTAGTCATGAATGACTATGTGGGGCCATAGCTGATGTAGAAATAACACTGAGTATGCAAACCGTAGCTACTCAAAATCAAAAGCAACCTCACTCATTCTGCAGTCTTCCATCTGTAAGATTTACTTTGTTGTGAGCTTTGAGACCATCATTACATCAGGATCAGATAATCCCAGGGATTATCTGAATCCAACGTTAAAAAATAAATAAATACAAGGTACAAGGACAGACACCTGCTGATTAAATGTTTTTGTTGAAGTCTGCCATCCTAAATACAAAAGCTAGGAAAGATACAAATATGTCAGTAAAGCCTTTATTATTGTGGCGACACGCTTCACAGCAAAATACACGTCTACAGGATTTTACATGATTTATTTCAGAGTGCTTGTCAGGATCACACGCAGTTTATTTGGTAATATGGACAGAAAAAAGATGGGTAGAATATAGAAAAAGATATCGTATATCTCTATATATCTATATCTCTATATCTCTATATCTATATACACACACACCTCACAAACACATTCTAGGAGGGAAGTCATTACAATTCAATTCTATGAGAAATTGAGAAATGTACATAACTATACTTTCAGAAAACAATATCCAAGTATACTTTTTCCAGGTCTGTTTAAAAAACAACAACAAAAAAAACATATTTCAGTTGTACGTGTATAAAAATATCCAGAGGTCATGATGACATGTACTGTATGTGGCACAACAAATGCCACATTAAGTGAGCAGTTCCCAAAAACAAAAAAGTAGAGGGCTATTTTCACTGTGTGATTGCTCTGTTTTGTCCAGATAGAAAATAACATCCCACATATCTCTCAAATGGAATACACATCAAATGAAAAAGTAGGCTGCTTTTATTAGGGGATTTGGGACTTTATTTGTAAAACATTGGTAATGCATTTCAAAAGGTTTTCATTCAAAGACTCATCGTGGTCACGAATGTGTCGCAACCTCAAAAACGTTTAAATGGGTTTTTTTTTTTTGAGTCAGGGAAAGGAATGCGTCATTGTGTGGTGGGTTTCTATCAATAGGTGTCGTTCCTTTGTAATGTCAAGTTCTCAGGTGTCTCTCACTTTTGTTGTATTCCAATAAAGTTATTAAGGTACAGGTGGAAATGTTCCCAAAATTATATCAGGTCAGCGTGCCTGGCAAACAACTATGTCATGAAGGGGATTGAAGAGACTTAAGATAACCCTGTATACTGCATGACAATATGAAAATAAATCATCATTATTAGGTTCAAAATAGGGTCCACCACCATCTCCTGTATCACCACCTCCGCCTTAGTTTTTGGACTATAAGTAATGTATCCATACATCTCAAAGATAAATCAATAATACAGTCACCATGTCTTGATTGTAGGTAATGGATCAGTGTTTGATCTCCATCTCATTGCTTGTTACTTCTGTATAAACTCTCTACATTCAATGTCATTGGTGTCTTGAAATAAAGGAAGTTTGCTTTGAGTGAAAATGCTTGATCAAAACATAAAGATTTACATGCTGCTTTTGTTATTAATTTCCCATAATATTTTGAGCCTACCAGATGAATTAAAACTGTTAATCAGGGATTATTTATGAATAGAAAATCATGTTGTTTGCCAGTAATCCAGTGTGTCCTTTAGCTTTACTTCAAAATTCCAAACAAGCCTCTCACACAGCAGCAGAGAGCTTGATATTCATTTTAAGACAAACTGGATTTTGGAGAAGTGTGGTCCAACCTTGAAGAGTGATTCAACATCACAAGTAACGTTTGGTTAAAGCTGTCACACAGGCATTGTTGATCCAAGAAAAACCCCCAAAACGTTAGCCATCAGTGATTGTCATCTAAATGCAAAGCAGAAGTCAGAAGTCAGAGAGTGTTGATCTTGAGTCAGTACTCACAAGATTCAGCCTTAATTTAAGTGTTAAGTTCTACAAATTGGGATTCTACCTTATTTGTTTATAACATAACCATCCACACTGTGTCAACATTGTTGAGATCTATGTAATCATCCATTCCTAAGGTGTATTTTGCCATGTGTCCTGCCCCTCTAGATCACCAGAAAGAATCAAATCCTTCTTCACGTGAGAACCACTTACCAATATCAATTATCAATATCAATGAATTGTTCCAAAAATCCATTTCTTTCATTATTAGCTGGTAGTAAAGAAATAGTTTGAGGGTTATAATATCATAAGCATTTTTCATTCAGACATTAGATATCTAATAGTGTGTTCGAAAGAATACGTATAGAGAATCTATGTGTAATTTGAATTAACAATAATGTGCTTATCAAAGCAAATCATTAATCAATATTGATTGCATTTTAGACTAATTCAATCAAAACTACCTATCAAGAAGGTGACTCTCTATGACAACCCCACTCAATCACTCTGACAGTGCTCCCTATTCCTGTCCAACTGAAGTGTGTATTGACAATGATGGCTCAAATCACTGTACTGAAAAACAAGTGTCAAGCCCTCTGTCAAAAGGATGAAAAATAACACATCTGCGTTCGCTCACTGTCTCTGGACTATTAAGCAGTCAGGGCCACACGCTACTTCATATATAAACTTACACGTGTCCTCTTTGGTCTTGACCACAAACAAGAATCCAGGACGACTCTCAAATTACTGTCTTCCCAACCAAGAGAGATAGATGGATTCAGAGAAAAAGATGGTTACCATCCGGGTCTGTCTCACTTTTTTCGGTGCCATGTATGCGTGGTGATGTCCCCCTTAATATGTACCACACAACTCAGATTTAGCTCATGTTTGTCCATCTATTTACCAAGCGGTTGTCGCAGAGGAAGAAAGTATCTTTCAACTGGGACGAACAAAGTACAGTTTAGGGCTATCCAGGCAATCACCTGCTTCCCAGTGCCTATTATCCCCAGGAGGAACCTGCACAGCTCCTCTAAATGTCTCCCAGCAGTATTGCTCTCCAACTGGCTCCCATATTTCTGCTCCACTGGACGGTAAAATAAAATCCCACCAGCTGCACACACACACACACACACACACACAGATATACAGTGCTAAGTACCTTGCAAGAAGGATTTACAATTAAAGGCACAGCGACTCGTCTTACTGAATGCAAAGCAGGGCTCTTGAGTGATCTATTGCCTTCGAGTGTGACAGACCCTCTCAATCATCGTGACAGACCGTGCTTAAAAGATTTTACTGCAGGCTGATCACACCTTTACCTGGGTCCATGAACATGAATGAATGTTCACATGTAAACACAGACATGCAATTCCTCATGACATGTGCTGCTCAAATGTTCATGGACAGGAAACGGGTGATATAAAGAAAACCTTTTTATAAATTCACAGCGGATCAATGATGCTGGGATTGAATAGTATATTTTACCACGATGCCTATTAGGCGTTGACAACAATGGGTTTTCTATCATACCTATGTACCATTGATCTACCATTGATAAAAGAAAAGGTCTTATCATTAAAAACCTGTTTGGAACACTGGTCACTATCACGAGAGCCATATTGATATTGATTTTTCTCTGGCACATTGGGTGACTCCAAAACGGTCTACACAACAGAACACAGCACTCAAGGACCATGGGCTCGCCTTACTGTAGGCTGGGAGCGAGCAAACATGGGTTGCAAGTGTATGTGGACAGTTCATTTTGGTGAGGAAAACATTGTTTGTGGAGTTGGGTGGACTTCAATGACGCCCAATTACATCATCTCTTCTTGTTCCGTTTTAAAGTTGCAGACATTTTTAACCATTAGGTTGACAGGAGAGTCCAGCTTCTAAGAGAAAACTTATTTTAGATTCAACTTTATTGTCATTGCACAGTACAAATACGGAGACAACAAAAGGCAGTTTAGCATCTAAACAATGGCCGGTTTAGGCTGTCCACATGATTGCTTGATAAAAAGTGAAGTCTGCCAATAATAAGTTATTTTACAACAGAGAAAATATCAATTTGATTACCAGAGAAAATGGCGTTCAGCTTCAATAAAAACGGTCTTTCTTAAAAAAGAATTGTCGCCTACTACCACAGAAACCCAGGGCTCGTGAGGGCCAGCTGTGCTGCACTACAATCAACTTCTCATTGCAACAGAGGCATGAAATTACTAAAGACACACATGGGAATAAACGAAAACAAAACATAGACCTCTGCCTGACCAAACCACTTTTGCAACTGCATTTGTTCCTCTGTTTACTGCCTGCACAAAAATTCTGTCCATTGTTTAGTGGCTATACAGTAGCTGTGTTTCAACACTTTGGGTTAGAAAACATGCTTTTATGCGACTGGAAACCACATTCAAATGTATGTATACAGAATCCAATTTAAAAATAAACAAGAAATAACAGAAACCACCCACAGTGTCTGTTTTGTCTATAATTTGTTGACTCTACAGCGTGGAGGCTGGTTTTCTGCTTTTCAAATGTTTTTCGGCTGAGTACTGTACGTGTCACATCCCTCTGTTTGCAATCCAAGTGTTTGCCACATGTTCTCTCCACTTGAGCCCTCTCTTCTCCCTGGAGTATAAGCCTCATCCTCTGAGATATTTAAATCAGCATCAGTTAGTAGCTCCTCATCCAGAACTTGTGTTTGCTTGTACTTTGTAGCCTTAAACCAAATCAAAGCACTCTCTTTTTGTTTTCTCTTGAGTGGCACATGAATTCATGAAGAAGATAAAGGCCAAAAGCCCCACTAGCTACGCCGCTTTGTTTGAGTGGTTGTGACATGTTTTGCAGTGTGTGTGTTTACTGATATTGCTTTATATCTTTGCTGAGGTGCAGCTCCTATTGTGGTATGAAGGCATTTGCGTATGAATTGCACTTGAATAAATATATGTTTTGGACAGATAACAAAAGGTTGTAAACCTTTTCTTAAGGTCAAAATGACTTTGCAAGCCCTCTCGTTTTTTTTTGTTTGTCCTTGAATCAACTCGGGAATTTGTTGTGTGTTGTGTCACATTAAGAAATCACATTTTGAGAGGTTCTCAAATCAAAATTGTATTTTTTCTTTCAAAACCGCTAATATGTTGCTGTGAAACCAGGCAGATATTTCAATTGCAGTCAATCCATTCTCAAGGACTCGTGCACTCAGTGATCTCTCCCTGTGAAGGTTTCCACCTGCTTATTGTTTAGTTGCAGAACATGAATATGAAATAAGTCAAATAATGTGTTGTAAAATGTACAATCTATAAGCTTTGCACTACACAGTGTTTGAGTATTTTGTCTTACATGAAAACATGAGAATGTCCACTTCCGTACAGATATTGTATAATATGCAAACCATGAAGTAAAGTATAATGTGAATCATGAAATGTGTTTTAGATTAGAAGCCGTGGTGTAGAGATGAGACACTGAGGTAGAAAATGAACATCTGCTGTTTCAAAACATCTTATATGCTCTGTCTGCTTCTGTTGGTTATAGAGAAAGACGTCCATCTCGATCCACACCACATTCTTGTTCCCGGTTTCCCACAAGACGAACGCCTCTGCTCAAAAGCCTCTCTTGAAGGAGACAACAACCTCCTTGTGACCACCCACTCAGGAAGATTGCCAAAGGATAGTTTTGCAATCATGTCAGCATAGTGCAGCTTGGTTTTGATGTACCATAAAGCCATTATTTCTATGGGGCTGATAGGGACTTAATTAGAAACATAATGAATCCACTGCACATCAGACAAGCCTAATTAAGCCTGACTGAAATGCTGGGATAATTAGGTTTTCAGTTCAGGGCCCCAGAACATCGACCCAGACCCTCTTACTGACCCTCCACGCAGGTCCCCAAGTCCCTAGACTGCTTACTCCAACCAGACAAGATGGACGGTCAGCATATTGTTACAGGAAGCAGAGACCTATCTCACCATGTTGACTGTCTCGTTTGGTGCTCTGTGTGTACTCTGTGATCCATGGAAACGCTCTGATGCCCTTTATAATCCCATTAAACCTATTGTCTCCAGCTTATGGCTTGCTCGCTGGAGGAGAGGAACAAAAGGAACCGTCGGGCTGCTGCAGCAGAGCACACATTTGTGGTTCAGGTGTGTTTACCAAAGGGAGTCTAAGGTTATCAAGTCATGCTGTTCCACAACACTTTTAGACATGCAGGCAACACATCCCTCTTACCTTGAATTAAAACATTGGGGCCCATTTCAGACAAGAGTTTATTGCCTTTTTATATTTTTGTTGAGACCTAGCACATTTGTATCCTTGTATATTACTACAAAAAAGTGTTGTAAAGCACTCAAATTTTGAAACAGCATTAACAATGAAATTGTTTTGTTTATTTCACCACTCCTAAGGAATATATATGGACTGTTTTTAACCCAAAAATGCAACTCTGATTGTCCAAAAATAGGTAAAACTATGTAAATAGGAATCACATATTGCATGTCAAGGTACTGGATGGAAGCAGCCATGGAGTCTGCAGTCTGTTATCCTTACATCACAAAACTTATGTTGGAATAGTATAACATATTTAACTTCAGGTTCAAACTCATGAAAATCTACAGATAAAAAATAAAGGAGCACATGCTAGAAGAACTAGCAGAAACCAAAATGGTCTGTTTATGTGTTTCATATAGTCAATTATTTTACACATCATTTTACAGTAGACTGAAAAGAGGAAACATCTTGAATCCTGTATTTATCTGAAGAACAGGTCAGCATGAGTATGAATGAAATGAACCATACAGTAGTTGCAGTTGTCACTGTCTGGCTTATAAGGGTGAGATGTTGTAAACTGTCACACTGGCGCAGCTCAGACCCTGTAGTGTTCTTGTATTCAGATAAAAGGTTGTGTTTAGACCCAGTGGAAACAGATTGCAGTTCACACTTGGCATCACAATATACTGGCAGTTCCACTTCTCTGCTTCCATTTGAATGAAAAAATACACTTTTTGCTTAGTTTTGATTGAAAACATCTGATTTTAAAGATCTCTGCTGCACATGCATTAAACTTGATGGGGAGCACATAGAAGCAGATGTAAGTAGGAGGAGCTGGGAATGTCAAGGGTGAAAAGCAGCAAGATTCAAGACGGTGCAGAGCAGCAGCAGGAGTCGCTGCATGACGGCGGGCTACCTGGGAGTGGGTCTCCCATTTAAACCAGTGGTTCCCAAACTTTTTTGTCCGACGTACCCGCACAGCCCTATCAGATGGGCTTACAAACCCCTTTATCGTACCCCTTTAGAAGGAATGGCTTTATGGTATTGTTCAATGGTATTTTTTTGTAGTTTTGGCCAAGTTTGCATTCGTACTAGTGCCACTTGAAGTGGCAGAAACGGGTTGTCCACGGGTCAACCATTTGTTTACGTTTAGCTTTTTTCCCAGCTAGTCTTTCTGCAGTCTTAATCAACTTACAATTTACTCAGGTTGGTGGAAAATTGAGGCATGTCTTGTGCAGTCAGTTTTTGTGACAATAACTAGAAAGATCAGCATCACGCAAATTTGTAATCTTACTTTTTTTCCTAAACACAAATATGTGGATATATATTATCAAATCATAATTTGCATTTTTTTTCCAAATTTGCTGAGCTTCACAAATTCCCACATACCACCAGTGTTGGGAAACACTGATTTAAACAACTTAATGTTAGCTGTGTGGAAATGATTGGTTCACTGTGTTGTAAGGTGCTTCAGTCAAACAACACAGGGAGACTTGACTCACTGATCTTGTAGTCTTTGTATCCGTGTTCAGTCACACAGCTGGAGAAGAGGGTTGTGATGGGAGTTTGCCAACTTGGGTGCAAAGATCAAAACCTCAATGTGGTCGGGGGTGCATTTGAATACAAGTCACCCCGACTAGTTGTGAATAATGCATTGGGTGATCAGAGTGAACAGGTCCATTCACAGATATATAACCTTAAAAAGTGAGGTGGACCTGTCAACCAGTGCAACTGTTTAACAAAGACCCTGCGCTTCTGTCGACATTGGGGTTGAAATGTAATTACACACAGAGAGAGAGTAAGAACTGACAAATTGACAATGGCAACTGAGGCTGTGAGAAAGCCCACTCTTGATAGTCTAAAAACAACAAAGACAGCCAGACAGACTCAGGTTAAAAGGAGAGATCTCCAGGCACACAAGGGAACAAAGAGACAGAGAGCACTTACAGTGTGAGGAGGACGACGACAGCGGCAGCAACAATAGAAGTCAGATAATCACAGCTGCCTAGGTGACAGCACGGCATGATTAACACTAATGACCTACACTTTATGAGCCTCTACAAAGACAATTAGTCCTCCCACTCTCCTCCGCCTCCTCTCTTAGGCCATGTATACGAACACAAACCTCTCCCTCCTCCACTCCATCCCATGATCATTTCACTTTCCTCTATCAGCACTGGGAGAGGAGTTACTGTAGGTGTAGGACACAGACATCTGTATCTGTAAATGTCATCCTTGTTTCGTTCAAAAGCACCTGAAATCCTCCACTGCTTATATTTTAACACTATGAAGAGTTTTGTCTTTCTCTTTGTCACATCTGGGAAGACGTTTAGTGGATAATTCATGGACTACAGTTCGCAAACACAGCATGCAATTATATGTGATAGATGACCCAATAAGGTGATACCCGCTAAGGTGTAGTTGACATGTAATTGATCATATGGTCGCTGATTGATGACTTGATCGCCAGTCTGGCCAACATTACCCAACAGAGGCCCGTGGAGTGCAACAACATTTCTTCGCAGTCAATGGTAGAAAACAAAATGTAACGCTTAAACAAGTTCAGGTACTTGTAAGATGAAGATGAAGCACGCTGCAGTGACCTTGAACATCCTAACTTGATCTTCAAGAGTAGTTTATGTACTCATTATGATCAACAAGCATCTTCAGTTTTAAAAAAGACACATGATGACATAAAGACACTGGGCCTCATGCATGAACATTTTCATATTCTTATCCTAAACCTCTCTTACTTTTTATCTTGATGTTTGCTCGTACGAGTGTTCCATCGTTCGTCAGATTAGGTAATTAGCATAATTGACGCCCCTAAGATTGCCATATAAGGTTACCTGTTCTGCTCCATGTGTGGGCAAGTTTCGTTGTCAAAAATGTTACCAAAGAGTATAACAAAGTATTTAACATCGCAGAGCTTCAAGTCCTGGTGTTGGTCATATTAGAGGACCCTAAACAATTATAACATGTTAATAGTACAGCTGTCAGCGACATGTCTTCAGAGCCGAGCTGTAACAGACCTAAAGGGAATTACTAAACATTAAGTTAGATGCTAAAAACGTCTTTCTAAAGCATAGTGAGAAGTTGTCAAGGGGATGAAAATCACAGATATTAGAGTAGAGAATATTATAGCCTACAGTAGGTGATGTTACACTGTAGGGTACAACAGAGTATGATACTGGACACTAGACCTGCATAAAGACCCTGAGGCAGCTGTCAGAGTGAAAGAATTTCCTAATAACTGTATGTTAAGTCAGAAAGTAAGTTTCTGAAATATGCCAATAAAATCTAAAGAATCTCTCAGTAAATTGGCAAGCCATGATCATGATGATGATTGCGTTTAAGCTTGTTTTAGTTACACATTTTATTTTAGTTGGTTTTGGTATTATATTTAAACTCCAGATAAATTAAAATTAAAGAATTATAATTCTTTAGTCAAACAAGTGTTTTTACTTTTCTGTAAATGACTTGTACGATGGATCTGGAACACTTGAGAATTTTGTTCATACTGAAGGGAAAATTCTACTTTCGAGAAAATTGTTACATTTTCTTAAATCACTTGTGTGTGCACCACTTAGGAACAAATCTGTTCATACAGGTGGCTTTTGCATGTAAATGCATGTATTACAAGATTTAGATGGCCTACTGTAGATAATTGCTAGTGAAAGACACAAATTGCAACCATAACCTCAATGAGCTTAGAGTGGACCTTGAAACAAAGCTATTTATTTATACTATACAACAGTAATAATTATGTCTATTTTGTCTTGTGGTATAGCTGTTATTTTTGGTAGCAACGATGACATGCTTCTCTAATTAACGAATGGGTTAATGTACATTCAAATAAGTTTACCCATAACAGTTAACCATAACAATTTAATATAATATATAATATATAATATATAATAATTTGCAAACCCTTCGACAATTATTTGTGAAGGGATCTTCCACATATCCCTCTATCCCAGTCTGAATGGAAGTGAAGGCACCTTGGTGTACTCTACCTTTACATTTCCCCTCTTCACAAACACAGAGTGGAGTGGTCTTGTAACCTACATCTCCACGGTGTTCACAGGCTCTCTGGCACTCAGAACTAATCCCCATGTCAGGATCACATGCCAATAGATCTGCAGCACATGACGGCTCCAATAATGACTTGCAGCCAAACCCACAGTGCCAGACTTGGACTTCTAACACCATGTATTTAGCAGATTACTGACTCTCTCAGACACCTAGCCTGTGTGAGTCGAAGTTGAAAAATGGCTCCAATTTATCTTATGCTCTCAAGACTGTACTGAATTAGAGACCTGACAAGTGTTTTTGGTGCAGAGGCGAGTAGCTTTACATAGTGTGTCTTTGTGTGTTTTCTGCGAAGGCAATACACTATGGGTCTGAAGCGGACTGTATTTTAAGCGTGCATGTTTGTCACCTCTACCTACAGCTGTTAAAGGAAGGGGCAAGGAGATGTCTCTGGGGCAGAGGCCAGTCAGCCCACAACTAATCAATATCACTTTGCTTTACTGTACTAAATTTGGCTATAAAAAACATCTTTGATGTGTTAATGCATTGATTTGTTAGTTGTGTTCATGGATTTAGTTTATTTGTTAAAAAATATCTGCCTCCGCAACAGGTAGACTACATATCCCATCTAGCCTGGGGAGAAATATGTAAAATGTGCTGTAATTGGAGTGAAATGTGGCAGTGCCTTCTGCTGGCAGAGACCAGAGAGTCTGCGAGCACGGCTCCCCCACAGAGAAGTCTAATGATCTGCTGCATTTCTGCCAAAAAAGACACATTACTGATGGGATGGCCCCCCAAATGAAAGCCCGATGTAAATGCAATCAGATAACAGGAGGTCAATGCTATTTTTAAGCATTCTGACCACATCTGTCAGACTGAATTGCCACAAAAGAGGCTTCACGCCACAGTGGGCTCTGTAATGAGCAAAGGAAGGAAGAAATATATATCCTTCTCACTGTCACATTAATCCTCACATGTTCACAACCGCAACCTTAACAACACCATATATGTGCTTCTTTTTATCAGTCACATCTGCAGTGCAGACACGAGCATACTGGATGATCTGTAGGATGTTTTGTGCATTTCCATTTCTGTTTTCACTGGTGCTCTCAGTGTGTGTGAACTCTGTGCATCTACGCAGGGCACGACACCACCACCGCGATGGTACATCCTCAGAATACTAAATATTTCATCCCCTGTATAACTTCAAGGGTTGTCGGCCATACTCTCAGTTCATAAAATGGGCTCTGGAGTCAGAAGTCACGATCATGTGGTATGCAGTGAGAGTTCAAACTCACCACTGCCTATAGTGTTTCTTGGAAACAATATTAGCCAGGTTTTTTTCCTTTTTTTCTCAGCACACATTTCAACTGATCCATTAGCAGTCAACCTCTAGCCTTTGCCTCTACAGTAAATATTCACTTCTAACAGACTTTATTTTAACTGATTATATGCTGGGGAAAAAATATACACCAAGAAGTGCTTACAAAAAATGAAAGTAAGATTCCTACTGATTAAATAGGACATTTACTCTTCATGAAACAGCATGCAGCGCAGCAGGCAGCAAACTGCAAATGTTTTGTGGAGTAGCCATATTAAGTGCATAATTGACTCTAAAACTGCTTTTTCTAACATGCACATCTGTGTGTGCCTTTGTGTTAAAATGAGAAAATAAGGGAGACAGACAAAGAGGGAAAAGAGAAAGAGACTACTGCATGTGATACCCTGACTTATCCTCTAAAGTGGCACCCTCCTAGCAAGCAGGGCTCAACCCCGATCCTGTAAAATAGTCATTTGCCTGATGGCACGCACTGATACCAGTAATTTTTTTTTTAAAACAAGCACATGACACAGTTCAGGGAAATTTAAAGATACATGTTTGTGAGACAGTAATCATCTGAGGGTCATATTTACTATAGAGTGAAGTCAATATTTAACTGGTGCTAAAATTTAAGTTGCGCTAACCCCAGCTGAGCGGTTAAGACCTCGCATTCACACTGTGTCTAATGTAACTGTCTAATTAAAGGTACTGGTATACCTTCATTCTGTGCATTTGTTACACTCTAAGCCACTCAACAAAGTGGACAAACAAGTGAGGGTAACATTAATTAAATTACTATTAAAGTACTATGATATGCAATAGTTAACAGGGTGGGTGGGTGGGATTACCATGCAGGTTTTCACCATACTTCAATAATATGTAACGTATACTGACCAAAATTGTTTTTTTTTATGGAATAAAACTAAAACAATTTATATAAGGCTGGGGGTGTCCCTGTGCACGCCTCTCCACAGCATAAAAAAATCATCACAGGCTTCTTCAGGATGCACATTGGACCAAGCTTAGTGAATCTGTAAGAGTTGTTATATTTGTCACCTTCTCTGTTTTCCCACCTTTCCAGTGCCATTTCTTAAAAAATACCTGCCAGATGCTTTAATTCTCCTGCCCAGTGGATCCTGTTTCCATGTAATGACTGGTACTCACAGGTTGATAGATGAGCAGCTGCAGTTTTTACGCGCACAGAGATGCACTGGAACCACTGCAATCATTTAGTATACGTCCCTGTGTGTTGTTGTTGTTATGCAGTGCAATATGGTCAAGACTGCTCTTGCTGATTCTTGTTTCTATGCACAGAAGCCTGATGGAAACATCCCCCTCCCAGCCTTGTTAGTGTCTCTCAGCCCACAGAGTTTACTGTTTGGGAGCGGGGGAGACGATCATTCATCCTGACCACAACACAAGTCAAACCCACCACCCATAAAGTTTATGCAAAAAAACTGACATTTATTTCAGAAGTGAATCTATGACTAAGATACCATATAATTAGCCAGCTGTGACATATGTTGCTCTTTCCCTCATTATCCTTCTTTATGAAGCATCAGATTGTCTTTTTTTCCTTCCATTCTCTAGGAATAAATTTTTTTTTTCTAATCCTCCTCTTTTTTTCCTTACAGGGATCCCCCTATCTTCTTGAAACACAATGAAGCCAAGAGAGAGGCAATAAATGAGCTGAGCGTGCCTGCTGCCGCCGAATTCGATGCGCTCTCGTGACAGAGAGACTAAATTAATTTCTCCTCTTCTTCCTGAACCGTGGGGCAGCATGAAAGATAAATGGCCGCTGAGACACTGGGTGGAATGCACACACTGTACTTATTTAGCAAACAAAAGGGCATTGGTGGGGGTAGTTATGGGGGATAGTGAAGGGGAGTCAACATGGGAACAAATCTGCCTGCAGGGAGGTGCTATATAATCCTGCAAACTAGGTGCCCAAGCACAAACTCCAAAATATACAGTACATCAGTTGTGTGTGTGTGTGTGTATGTGTGTGTGTGTGTGTGTGCGTGTGTGATGAAGAGAGATGGGTAATGATATTTGTGTGTGCAGCTGCCCTATGTTTGCATGGGTTGATATGAACATTTAGATGAACATGAGCATGTTAAACTTTGTGTGTGTGTGTGTGTGTGTGTGTGTGTGTGTGTGTGTGTGTGTGTGTGTGTGTGGCCAAACAGGAGCCCCACATGGCGAGACTGCTAAGTGGAACAGAAGAGTTAATGGGATATTTATCAAGTGAGCACACTCAGCCAAAGACAAGGAGAAATAAACAAGCTTGTCTGACCGGGGCATCCTTGGCTATTATGATAAACAAGCACATTGTTTGCAAGTCTAATGACCACTAGATGAAACATACTGCGCTATACCCTTCAAGAGTTTCGCTGGCACACTTACTGCTTCATTGTTGAAGTGATAGAGTACTGAATGTGGTCCCATCCTCCATCTGAAGTGGAGATTTAATAATAATGGACAGATTTTTTCATGAGGAGAAAAACATTTAAAATATACACCGATCAGCCATAACATTATGACCACCTGCCTAATATTGTGTGGTCCCCTTTTTGCCGCCAAAACAGCCCTGACCCGAGGCATGGACTCCACTAGACCTCTGAAGGTGCGCTGTGGTATCTGGCATCAAGACGTTAGCAGCAGATCCTTTAAGTCCTGTAAGTTGCGAGGTGGGGCCTCCATGGATCGGACTTGTTTGTCCAGCACATCCCACAGATGCTCGATTGGATTGAGATCTGGGGAATTTGGAGGCCAAGTCAACACCATTGTCTCAAGAGTGATGATGGTCTTGGCATTTTGGCCATCTGCAGTAGTTTCATCGGATTCTTTGTTCAGTTTGAGCTTGATCTCTGTAGTCTTGAATGTGCTCTCAGACTTCACTGAAATAACCCCAGCATCATCCACGCTGATCACCAGGTTAGGCTTTGCCATGTTGCCCATTTGCCGAGTGGCTAAGCCCACACCGATTGCCTTCATGTATTCATCAAAGTTGTCGCTGGAACTCATTGTCGTGTTCCTCAAACCATTCCTGAACCATTTTTGCAGTGTGGCAGGGCGCATTATCCTGCTGAAAGAGGCCACTGCCATTAGGGAATACCGTTTCCATGAAGGGGTGTACTTGCAACAATGTTTAGGTAGGTGGTACGTGTCAAAGTAACATCCACATGAATGGCAGGACCCAAGGTGTTCCCAGAACACTGCCCAGCTTGCCTTCTTCCCACAGTGCATCCTGGTGCCATGTCTTCCCCAGGTAAGCGACTTTTGGTAGGTACTGACCGCTGCAGACCGGGAACACCCCATAAGAGCTGCAGTTTTGGAGATGCTCTGACCCAGTGGTCTAGCCATCACAATTTGGCGCTTGTCAAAGTCGCTCACACCTTTACGCTTGCCCATTTTTCCTGCTTCCAACACATCACCTTCCAGGACAAAATGTTCACTTGCTGCCTAATATATCCCACCTACTGACAGGTGCCATTGTAACAAGATAAGCAATGTTCTTCACTTCACCTGTCAGTGGTCATAATGTTGTGGCTGATCGGTGTATATATACTGTATATTTCTTAGATGTTTTCACTCAGTCCCACCTCTTACATTTGCTGGAACTGCTGCTATACCTTTGCTCCAATCCAAAGAGGAATAACTTAAAAAAACAAATCAGGGGAAAGCTGGGGAGCTATTTGAAAGTTATAAATATACAGCATAGAAAAATAAGTTTACAAGTTTAAAAAAGCACTTTATACAGCTGAGTATCTTAAGCTGTGTATAGGTTTTAGTTCATCATTGTGCTATTTTTCCAACACTTAATGGGCTGCTGGTTTGCCAAGTATTGATCAGCACACAATAAGCACTATCTGCTTAAGGATAACTACCTCCCTCCACAGAACAGGAGCCACTGACATTTGGATAAAAGACTACATTTTTATCCAATCCCATCTCTGCATCTGGCTAATTTTCTCTGACAAGAGCCCCTTTGTGATATTTGTAGAGGATGAGAGTGCAGCAGCAGCTCTGAGACTTTTTTGTCTAAATGTTTGTTTCTCATATGACTACAAAACAGAAAAACCACTACAGTACATATTTTTAGAAAGCTGTATAAGTTATTAGGTGTTTGGAGTGGATCTGGTGAGGCAAAGTTAATTTCTGGAGATGTGCACAAGATGTGTCAATGCTGCATACTGCCTGAATAACAAAAGTGGTGGAAGTAAAATTAAAACTTTCTATCTATCTATGGCAGAGAATAGACGAGTTATAAAAATATACAGCAGTGCACAAGAAAACTGGACGCTTATTTTAAATTTAAACAACTTGAGAGCCTAGAGAGCATCAAAATGTTCAAAAGGGAATGAAGATGACGGATATATAGCCTTTTTTGAAAGTCATCCATTTGAGATATTGGCCAACACAATGGATAACCCTGATCAACAAAACTAAATGATAAATCTCCACCACCACGTTGAGCTAAATGGTCAAACACATTAGTTTAGCTCATTAGGCAGTTAAAATGCTAAATCTCATTTCATGGGTCACCAGTAAACCCGCCTGTGGACATAATCAGCTGTAAGTGTAATTGATTCAATGCATACCAACATGACCTTTGACCCTCAGCGTCCTCTGTTAACTAAACTCAGTGAACCTCTCCGTTTCTGCTGCGGCGCTTAGCCTGCCAATCAATTAAAATAAGGTCACTGACGATGACTAAAAGTTGAGTATCACAGCGCTCAGAATGTGTGAAAGTCATTGAGAGTTATTTTCCATTGCAAGATGGTAATTAGAGTGGATTGAACTGCAGGAGATACATGAAGACAGGCACGACAACAACGTAATTCAGGAGGCTGTTTATTAGACCGATCATGACCTTGTGTTGATGAAAAATATTAATCACTCGTAATGAGCGGTGCTTAAGGATCACCCACGCCACTGTTTTCAGCTTTCAACATGTAGAAATAGAAAAGGTCAAGCAGTTCTCTTAGCGTGACAGTGTGTTGCAGGTGGAAAGTGTCCTCCCCTCCTTCACGAACACTTAACATGTGCTTCAATTTTTACTGGGTAATTTTCTTCCTCCAAAAGAGAGGCAATTCATTTCCATTCAGATGTTTAATCGGACACAATGAAAACCTTCAAGCTGCTGATGGATTTCTTCACTAAGACATTATTAAATTTCATGAAATTGTACGTTAATGTGTTCTCGGAGAGCTGTCAAAGTTCTGCGCGACATGAACGTTGATTTGACTGTAAATCTTCTGTCTGAAATTAAAGTCTGAGCCAACATTGTAAACATCTGTAAATGTATTTAAAATAGACAATAAAAAAGACAATGATTACATTAACATGAAGTGTTAATGTGCATGAAATGAGGGTTGCATGTATACTATATATATATATATATTATATATTCTGCAGATGACATTGTCAAAATTCATTCCCCACTCAGACTGACATAGTGACTTAGAAATTAGGGTCCTTCTGTACTTTGAAATTGAATTTGAGTGGGCCTTTGCTCAGAGAACCAATCCCATCCATTCTGCCATCGATTTCTGATAGTATTGGAGGCGACAGCTCATCTGGAGGCTCCTGCAACAGAAAAGAAATGGGGTACTCCACGCATGGCGTACCACATATTCACTAAAGTACGAACAGCAACAGAGAGGTTCAGATATTAATACCGTGCCTGAGGACGGGACCTGTAAAACTGCCCGTAAATAAAAAAGGAGATTTGAAAAACACCACAATGCTGATACCTTGAACATATCTGAGTTCATTTTGAATGTTTGCATTATGTTTGGCTGCCTCTGCTGTCTCACCTGCCTCTGTTTCATCAAATCTTCACAGAGGTATAAATGACCCAGGCGTCACTGACAAACTGCTGGAGCCCAATAAAAGTTGATAACAGATGTGAGAGAGCAGATGTGATGAAACTGCATCTTAAATGTGAAAGTCACTGTATAAAAAAAGGTTTTGTGATGTGCACAACAAAAGTTTATTGTGATGATGGCCAGGTTTTATTTATGGATATGTCTCTGCACTCAATGTGTCATTCACTGTCTGTAGGGACAGGGAATGGTGTTGACATGTCAATCATAACTGGCGTAGCATTGAAAGACAAGGTGAGGCATTCCCTCTAGGGACATATAGTTTTGGGATTGATGTGCAAGTTTGACATTTTATTGCATTATACTGGGTGAGAACCAAAGAGAGAGCTGGAGACAGTGACAGTGAGAAGGAAGGTATCCACTGAACTTTGCTGGGCTAGTCATGATTGTACAAAACATGTGGTGCATACACTTTATTACATGTCTGGTACATATGCATCACACACAATAAATAATAAATAAATTATGAGCCAGAAAAGCAGAACAACAACAACAAAATGTCAGAAATGAAAAAGAGAGCCTGGGAGAAATGACATTAGAGGATAAAAGGGAGTTGGAGTTCTTGCTGGCAGCGTGGTCCTGTTGTTACGTGGTCAGTCCATTCCCTAATGTCTGAGTGTTGCCATATTAAGAGGCTTTCAGAACGAGTCAGTTTCCACCAGATCAACTTGCAAGTACGCCACTTAGGGACGTATATAAATAACTCACTAACTCTCTTCTGCATTGTATTCGGATGGCTGTCATTACTGACACATGCAATAAGCATCACTCAAAGGTCACAGACTGTCATATGCTGTAACATACAGCAACTTATGATTACTACAGGAAAGCTCAAACATGTCTGACCCCCAACTACCAACAAATGTGTCTAAATTCAGTAGGACATGAAAAGCTTTGAGTATGTACTACTAGTACAGTATGAAAACTTTTAACCCAGTAGACTACAATCTACAGTGATGCTAACGGCTCTTTGAGCTAAAGGGATGCTGACATGCTAACATGCTGATGCTAAGCAGGTATTGTATAATGGTGATTTGACTTCTTCTGTACATCTTGGTTGCAGCTTAAAAGTGTTGTTCTATCAAGTACAAATTAGTATTTGGTGTTAGGGTTAGTTCGATTGACAGGTCTCAGGATCACAATGCTGCTTTACGGACATGGTAACTTAATTGGGTGCAGCATGTGTGTGTGTGTGTGTGTGTGTGTGTGTGTGTGTGTTTTGGTTATTGTAGTCACACTAGAGGAGGGTTTGGGGTGGGCTGGTGGTTGTTTGGTCACCATTTAAGATTCAACACCCAGGGGCCCGTGGAGGTTTGAATCCAGCAGTGCTTGGGACCCTACCACTCTGACAGATTCTGAAGTGTTGTGTGTACTGTAAATTATTTATGCCTCAGGGACATGAGCGCGTTACTTCGAGCAGTTTTGGCATTAATTGTGTTACTGAGAGTTAAATGTTTTAGTGTTTTTGTTGAAAGAGTTCAAATCCATACAACCTATCTCTTACAGAGGTTTTATATGGACCAAGAGCTTGTTGTGACCTTGATGTGCTGAAGTGAAAACCAAACATAATAGCTCTTAGGAGAGAAAAACAAAGATGGACCCACTACATTATATTCCTGTCACCACTTTTTTCACAGCTTTCTCACATTTTGATTGACTCGTTCTCACATATCACCCATGTGATTACTTCCTACTGAAGGGTCAGACATTGTTAACCTCTAATGCAATCTGTACAAAAGAGGATAACTTCATTCTGACTCTGTGTGTGAGAGAGAAAGAGAGAGAGGACTGATGCCGAGATGAGATTCAAAGTGCGTTTTGCTTTAGATGCTGCTATGAAAAGAGCAGTTGGTCAGCAGAACCCTATTAGCAGCACAGAGTCTCATGTCTGTCATGCGTTCCCTCAGGCTTATAGTCCTAATTGCCAGGAGGTGCTGAGGACAGACTGGTGAGCAGTGGAGCTTTGTATCTGGCTGCATTTAAATGTAGAATGTGATCAGTGACGTGACAGAGCCTGTGCACTCTCTGTTGGCGCTGTCGGAATTGGGATGGAAAAGTGTCTCTTTGTGTGCTTATTATATTTACAACGCCTAAAGGAGATGCACTCGACTGTGGAAGAGTACACAATAGACTCTATTGCATACATACAGCACATATTTGAACGTTTGGCAACACAATAAGGTACACAAAGGTTACAGAAAAACGAGTGAGGAACAAATAAGGGACTACAGTATGTGCCTAGTGAACAATATGTATGGTTTGTAAAGACATAATGATTGATATTGATACACCATTAGCACCTGATTCAGAGTTTACATATTTATATATTCACATATTAGACTATTAATTTTCAACAGCAAATACATTATGAGGAAAAACACAATGCCACCCAAATTACATTTTAATCCAGATAATGAAGGAAAATTCTGGTACATTTTAACCTGGCATACATCCCATTAAAGTGACTATGGGTTGTGCTAACTTTGCATTCGCCTCCGTTGTTGAGATTAAGGGAAACAAGGACTCGTACAAAACGACATAAATCGGGGCAAGTTACAGCTTTCCGAATAAACATGATTTTTATATGAATCATTTCAACATTGTCACAGAATGTAGCCACCTGGAAGAGCCATTATGGCTAGCTGCATAGGGATCTACATCCAGGGCACCTTGCCAGCTGACCTAACCACTCTGCATATTCATCCATGCACGCCAAGTTGTTTACATGTGTGAGGCTGACGAATCTCCAAAATGTTTAATGACAACATACAATGACAACATATTTCATTTGTTGTTCTTACAATATCCACTTGTAGCAACTAAAGCAGGATTATGGTTATGTTAAGGCACTCAGAGCACTTGGTAAAGGTTAGGGAATGATTACGGTCTTGGTTAAATATGGTTCTCAGGAAACTTAACATTATCTACTATCAAGTCTGGATTCAGAGTTATTTAGGAGCTATTAGCAGTTAGGATTTTGTGTACCTTGTTGTAAAGTTCTATCAAAGCTTTGGTATTGTTTTGGTGCACTGATGTATTTGAAAGTTTTCCAAAATATTCTTTGAGGAAGAAGTATTGCAAGAGTTTATATGAAAATGTGGGTCTAGCTCTGTACAGCTCTCAGGCCCCCAGAGTTGCTGTCAGCTTGCAGTGGTGGCTGATGTTGACTCTCCCGTGGCCCAGAAAACATTTCTCATAGACAATCCATACAAAAGACACTATAAAGCTTTTTAAGAGGACGCTTTCAACATCACACCAGTCTAAAAACTAATTCAATGCTCTTTGAATTACAAAATTATGAATCACAAAACCAGGATAAAAAAAAAAAAGGTTAAGCAGAGTACACGCTGCATCATCACATCTCGTTCTCCTCACACTTTATGTAACTTGTTCGCCATAAAAATATGAAAATACGTGGGAGCATAGTACATTTCTTGATGCATTAACCTCTAAAAGGTTATGTTAAAGTGGCTGGTGGTCAGGTTTTGCTTCTTCTCTTTCATTCCTATAAGTGTATGCTTGAAGTTTGAAAGTGCTCCTACAGCACCGCAGCCTCACTCCTGCCTTATTTCTTATCAGGAGTACATGTGCATAATACCACCTTTAATTACTATAACCGTCTGGACTGGAATATGATAACTCCATAATATTTAATCTGATTCATTCTAAAAGCCTATTTGCATGTATGCCAGTTTCCCCCCACCAGATACATATAGTACAGTCTCCAGCTATTTGGTGCAGCTTCTATCCATTAATATGAAAATGACTTTCCAGAATAAGGAAACTGGGAATCTAAAGACTGATTTAAAAGAGAATATGAGCTTAACAAGCTGAATACCAATGGTACTAACTTCGTTCTGGGCTTAGCAGTGATTCTTTTCATATGACATGATGATGTCCATTCATAGTCAGAACAAAGCTTAGGCAGCTAATAAAACATTAATATTAGCCAATACAAGATTATTCTGCTTACACAGATCCACCTTTGGAATTCAAATCAAGGAAATGTAATTTGGATGAATTCTCTCGGCCATTTACATGGCATGTATTGCCCTATTTTAATAATGAAATACACTGTAATACACTTATCTTATTTTTCTCAGTGGTTTGGCATGTATTGGTTGTATGTTGGAGCTTTGCTTTCTGAGGTTTTATACTGTATGAATAAATCAGCAAAGGCATGGTTTGAATTTCAATGTGTTGCTTTAAAAAAAAACTAAATGCGTCTATTTCCTGAGATCATATACAACGTATTTTCTTAAAGCATCTGTATCTGAAAACATTTGTGATCAGATGTGAGAGACATTAGTCATTTTAGTGTAAATCTTTGACTCAATCAGTTTTGACAGTGCCGCAGGATCTTGGCTTTCTTGATGTATTGAAGTCTTTACAAATTGAAGTCTGCATTCACTTTGGCTGATTCACGCCCTCAGAGAGCAGCTTGCTTTATGAGATCACCCAAAACAAAACAACACACAGACTTTAAATGCTCCAAAGTAAACAGTGAAATGTGCCCTAAAACTTGTTTAGATCCAAAGATAAACTGCTCACTGTTGATCCAGAGGAGGCTGGGTTTGCATTGGCACAGTTGAATATTTCATAGCCAACACAATCTTCTGCCGAACAGAAGCACTAATGAGGAACAATTGAAATCAAAGCCTTCCAACAGACGACAGAGGCGACACACAATGAAGAGCTTCTTTCTACATAAAACCCCAGAGTGGTTTCAACAGCAGCCGCAGCGAGAGAACAGAGACCAGCCTGTCCTCTGCAAAATCTTCTATGACCAAATTGTATTCAGTGTTCAGTGGTGGTCTTCATATCTTATAGTAAGAACGCTATATACAATATTTTGCACACTATTCATCAGTTGAAAACACACACTATTTGGAAATTGAAACCAGGAGTAATGAACTTTTCCGCAATGTGTGGTTTTGGCCGGTATTGGTATGATCACCATCACACCTGAAACCCAATATGTATTTAATGTCAAGAAATGTCAACATTATGCAGAACTGTTGTCTCATGGCTACGAGGATCATCTGTCCTCCACAGTGTAAAGTGCAGGTAGCAGGGATGGGTTTCCTGTTTTGAAGGCCATTACGGATTAACTTTCGCTTCCTGGCAGCTGTCCTCCATAGAGGCATTTTAAAGTAAATGCTCATGTGCAGCCCGCCTCTAGACGCACACTGCGTGGCTTATTTACTCCGATCTCCAATATTCTTTCCCAGACAGGTACTGTATAAATATTGAGACTGTGTTGTGTGAGATGAAGGTATTATATGGATGTGTGGGCTTCAGGGAGATATGAAGTGAAAGTATTGAATGCCAGATATTTGATTGAGCGAAGGCCTGAGGAAATTCTTATTCTTTTCATTTTTATGTAGAAGATAAATAAATATACAGCACATGGGTGTAGTCACTGTCATTGTTTTTGGCACTGAGCGGGTTACATGGAGTACAATAGTGATGTTTAAATATTTGATAAAAAAATCTATTCAGTCAAATTTGATATCCCTTGTGTGAGAGTGCACTTGGCATATGGTGTGTATATACGTTTTTGCCTATAGTAGATTTGTGTAACGTCTTTACATATTTGCTCCTATAAACCATCATTCATAATTTGTCATGTCAAACAAAATGTCCAATATTAGCAGTCTATTGAGGTGTGTACAAAACATACGGAAAAATTCTGCTAAATTCCAGACTGAAGTTAACAAAGAAAAATGGCATAATTTCACAATTATTTTAGCCATGATGAGTGTCCCCATTCATTGCAAAGCTTGATAAAACAGCATGTGTACCTACTGAGGACAGCCACTCATTCTTATGCTTCATTGAAACTGTGTGAATATTCAAACTGATGGAGCCTCAGTGACAACAGTGGAGTGAAAGGTGTGGATGTACAATGTGCAGCTAAGTGTGAGGGAAAATGGCGCAATCTCAGGATGATTGACTCCTCGCTGAGCGCTGTGTGGGGGACAGCACATTGATATCCAAGTCTTTTGTGTGCAGGCGAGGGGAACCCAACGATAGCTACCTTTCTAAATAATACAAATCTCTACAGAAATCTGTTAAGACAGGAGAGGGAGAGCAACGTTGAACAGAGGGTGTAGAGAGTAATGATGAATTCTGAATGAAAAGTGTACCTTTGAGAGAGCAAGCATCTCTGAAGAGAAGGTTTCCAACAAGTCAGCAGCAGAAATGAGAAAGTGCCATGGTTTTTGAAGCCAATGATGCAAAGTCAGTTAAAAAAAGGCTTGTGAGGCAACTGCTGTGTAGACCTTAGCCTGCCATAACAGACAGTTAGCAAAAAAGTAAACATTTACTAACTCCTCAAAGTGTTTAAACTAGAGAGGTTTGATAAAATGTGCATTTCATGAAAAAGTATTTTCTTGTTTCCAGCTTCATTATAAAAACATCGCTGTACACTACAAGAATCTTTTGCTTTTCTTATTCTATCTGATCATCTTCAACCATTTGGGAAAGGGATTTTTGTGCATCTGCTATTGCCATTGCTTAAAGCACAGATTCTGTTTCTGCTATGCAGGATTTTTGGTCCAAAAAGGTTAATGGAAAGTGTAAAGGAGTGTCTGGGTGGGTGTCAGCGCAGTCTCTGAAATGTCCTAGTGGTCCCAGAGGACAAGATGTAGGTTAAGTGGTCACCAAAGAGATCTAACCCCAGGAGAACAGAGTGTTTTAGAGGTTAAAGTCTCAAGGTTTAAGGATCCGACAGTGTGTCCTCTCTGAGTATCTAACAAGCCTATGAAGATGTGTATGTGCAATGTTTTGTTAAACTGTCCTCTCTGTCTGCCTAAAAACAGTAGTTAACATTCACATACATCTACACAAATTAAAAAAAACTGTCAAAAAGGAATAAAATAATGTTGTGTACAATCCTGACTTCCACTCCTAAAGTTAGCCATAAACACATATAGACACACCCTTAATCAACAACCAGTTAATTGTGTATACATAGTCTAACATATGCATCTTTTTTATGTCTTTGTTTTTGTTTTTTTACATCTGGCCTCAGGATGAGGTGTGGGTACAGTACAGTAGGGAACTGGGTACCATTTTGTTCTATAAATTGAACCACCACCCCTCAAACTGTTTGAGTGTGTTCCTGCTGATATAAAAGGTATGAAATATATGAGAGCGAGAACAAAAATAAATGGAGAGGTAGCTGTTATGTTTGCTAATGTGTGAAAGTGAGATAGTGGAGCGTACTATATGCATATTGTGTGTGTGTGTGTGTGTGCGTGTGTGTGCGTGTGTGTCTTTGCAGTATGTCATGCAAGCACAAGTGAATGTGTTTGTGGGTATGGAGCAGTAACTGAGGAACACACACTGAATGCAGCATGGCTCAGGGGGATACTGAGATGAAGGAGGGCTTACTGTGTTCCTATTTAATGCCTGTCTGACCTTCATTTAGCCAGAGTGTTTACTCTTCTTTGTGGGTGCCATGTGTTAAGGTCAACACAGTCCCTTTTTTTTTTTTTTATTTATTTTTTTTTACACAAGCTGCCCTCTATATGCCTCTTTTTTCTGCCTCAAGTGGTTGGCAGAGAAACACAGCAAGCATCCACAAAGGCCGTTTCAAAAGAGCTTTCTGAAATAGAACCTGAGTAAGAACGTAGTAAACCGTCTCATTTTATTTTAGGTGAGAACACCTGAGCAATGAAAAGAACAAAATCCATCATGCAAGACAGAGATGTTTCAAGAGAGGCAAGCGAAATGGTTAAGACATGGAGCCTTTATAATGTGAGGATATGAATCACATTCAAACATAATGTATGTGAAAACTATGCTTATGTAACTAACCCTGGGCTGCAGAGGTTTCACTGACAGGGCGCTCGTGTGCTTGATAGCATTTGTGTGTCTTGGTGTCAATTTTACGCTTTCTAAGCAATTCAATAACAGACATCACCTTGACAGGCAATTGCTATATGCGTAGTCTCACTCTCCTTCATGCTCTTCATGTAATGTGGTGGTTCAATCCTACACTATTAGAGATTTTCTGAACAGGAGGAGACGTTCAATTGGAAAGGATACATTTTCTTTGCAGGCATATATAACATGCTCCTCAGTAACACTTACAAATTAGAAATTAAAAGTTGTTTAAGATTTTCATGAACTCCAACCATGTTTTTGATATTATTTATGCTTGGAATAACGCAATAGCCAATCACTGTATTTACATTCAGTAATTACTACTGTATGTAGGAATTTCATTAATAGTGGCGGAGTCTGCCATTCCCGTGCTGGATTCAACTTGCCAAATATGCACGCATGAGTGATTCACAAGAAATGAGGCAATCCAGCGTTACTATTTATAATTTTATCTCAGCCTCACCGTTTAGTGTTCACTCTCTTTACACTGTGACAGAACTGTATTAAATTTCTGCTAATGCAAACCCAACATTTCCTGCTGCTTGTGCTTCACATTAAAAGCATTCATCTGGCAAAACACAGGGTGGATTTTCTTGGGAAGCAGTCACAGGAAACACAATGTATTTGTCAACTGAGGTTAGTGCTGACTGTGATCCGTCATCAAACACAAACACAAAAACAAACAACGAGACAACAGTCATTTTTGGCATTTTTTTATATGTTGTAATACTGCTGTTGTGTGTAAAACTACTCACATCATGTGAAGCATGAAATCGGATGATTGTTGCAATTCTTTCTGACGTCTTTATTAAAAAAATGTCAGTTTGTTTGGCTGCACTGTAAATGGATACACCAGTTGCTCTTCTGTTGTATCTCTGAAAAAGTAGCTGTTCAAAGAATGTTTGCTGTAGTATTAAACTGCACTTTCTGTGACCACAGGTGTCGCCAAATCAACCAGGACTGAAATCTTAAGGATTACAACTTTAATCATCAACAGAGTAATTAGCCAGATAATTCAGATTGTCATTAAAGCAGCAACTTTTACTCCATTTATCAGAAAAATTAAGTAAGAAAAAACATGTTCAACATTTAACATAACTCAAATGTGTTTTAACTTTATAATAAAACAACTCTAGGAGTTGGTTTTATTATGTGTAGGAATACAAATCTCAAAGATTTCCCCCTGATTCTGGTCTTAAGTTAGTCTAACATTTTGGACGCACAGAGGTGAATTTGTATTGGTCTTCTCATCTAACTTTGGATTTGATTGCTTACAAGTATACTGTATTTCCCAAGTTATTAGAGTCAATCTTATAAATAGGCAGCAGAAAGTCAAAGATTTACCCTTTTTTGGTGATCATTCATTTTTGTGCCTCAAATAGTCTTAAAATAGGAATGGGGTATTTTTCTACAATGATAAGACTTCTTGCCAATGGTTTCATGTACTCTCTTGAGGTAAACATTTAAGAGAAGTATTTTAGGGGTATTTCAGTGAATTGCTTCAAAAGAAGAATGCTTCCTTTGGTGTCTGGTTGTGCTAACCATCAGTTTTAGCATTAACGCATTTGACTGGTGTGAACTGACTCCAATTAGCTAGATGCCCTGACGCATGCAATTTTAATATTAATTTGATATCTTTCATACCTCCTGGACCCATACACCACTGACCCCATGGTTAGTGGCGGTGTGATTTTTGTAAGCCACAGAGAAATCTATTTCCCATCCAGTAAACCATGTTTTTAAAAAGTAAAGATCTCTCATATTTGAAAGTTAATGCGTTTAATAGTGTCATATGAATCCCCGTGTAACCACAACTCCTCTCATTATAACAACCATGAAACATTTCAACCTTTGAAGTGAACTCTTAAAATCCTGTCTGCTCAGTTATTCTAAGTGTAAAGGCAGCCACAGCAGAGACGGTCTGTAAACTGCAATATGATTCAGAAATTGCAGCAGATTGCACTATCCCACTACAACTGCACTTGAGACTTTGAGCCAATGAGGCACTTGAAGTTTCCCTGGGCTGGCAGAGGGAAAGGAAGAGACTTAGAGTGTAAGTTCTGTCAGGGTGTGGGTGTCTCACTCAGAACTGGAGATCCTTATGTCTCTGTTGTATTGCCCTTCCGTACCATTTGCTATACCTACAGGAAGACTATGGGACTTTATTTGTTCTTGGAAATGCAAAGATAACTCCACTTTTACCTCTTACACACCTCCTTGCTTTTTAGCAGTTGTTGGTAAATCTTCTCTCTACAATTATTCCTGAATTCTTGTCAGTCTTTAATTTATTTTTTGAAACTACAAGAACCTCATAGAGAGTAAACATGTGGGGTTTGTCCTTAATATTTTCCCCTCGGCTGCAGCATCTGAAAACAATACAAGGTGTCATGTAGGATACAGTACTCTGCACTCACTGTAGATTAAACTGGAGGCTGTGCTCTGAAGTGGAAAGGTCAAAATCCCACTGAGGTCCCAGAGGGGGTCAGTGAAAGCCCTCTACGTCAATGGGCGGTCGGGGATTATGTGGCACGTGTTTTAGGCTCAACCCCTAACCTTCTGCCTCTGGATTCAAATGTTGATGCTCTGTCCTGCCTATAGTGCTCGTCATCTCTTGTGCAAAAATATTTAAATGGACAGTGACAGGGCTGAGAAACAAAGATCAGGAGAAGATCAATAAATCTTGTATCAATTGTTTATTATGCTGCAGTTAAATATATTGGTCAACTCTGTCCTTACAATATATAACCATACCCTATCACATCCCACACATATGGCCAATGCAAATAAACTAAGCCATTTCTCCTATTATCATAGATCACCCTGCAATACTCAAAAGTATACTGTATGTCAAAAGGAAATCAGATTCCCACCTGCATCAAACTGTCCTGTCTGTTTGTGTCATATGATGGCATGCTTGGAATCAGTTATTGCACCGACAGTATATGGCCTTTCACAAAGGAAGGAGGTATTAAACTGAGAACAAACATTTTCCAGCACATTCATTTTTAAAAGAGTGGATGCTTGTGATGCACTGAAAATAGAAAGTTGCTTACTATTATTATGCCCTTGGCAGTGAGGAGCATTGAAATTATCTGAGTTAAAAAGTGTTTGTTTTTTTCCCCTAGAATGTAGAAACAACCTAATGATCTTCACATTACAGGTAAAAACACAATATTGAAGCAACTTAACCAGATCTTCAACATTCAGTAAAGGGGCATTTAGGTTTGATGGTTTCAGTGCAAATGAGAGCTTTGCACTGGAATCTACTGGCGTGTCCTCAGAATGTCCTTGTATACCCGGTGCTTCCTGGTTAGGGAATATCCCGCTGCTTTTACACATTCTTTCAGAATACAGTGAAGGTTCTGGAACATTCAGATAAGGATTCTAATTTTGCGAGCCAGTGCACTTTGTGTCGACCACTAATGGCTAATGGAGTAAATAATTATAAAGCTACCCTGCAATAAATCTGATTAGTTTCTCTCTCTCTATCACTCGCTCACTGCTCTGAAGAGGAGGCTGAGGGAGTATAGGTCTGTTATGCTATAATTATACAACCTCCAGCTTAATGCTAATCCATAGACTATTTTAGAGAATCATTCAGCCAGTTGTCACTAGGAGCAAAACCAATACCTGTGTTTGCAATCCAGAGTATACTGCGGATCATTTTCAGAATGCACAGAACCTTTGCAAAATACTTTAGGGCTTACATTATTATCTTAAAAATATCATAAATGCTATACTGAAAACAACTGATCAAACACAACTATCATGGTATTAAGGCTTGTGGTCTCATTTCAGTTGTACGGTCCACAGCTTCACAGTACTCTTTTAGTTCAATCACACTACATACTGCAGTGGAGAATTTAACAGCTAAAGAGACATATTTTGACACCAAAAACAGAGCTAAAAGAAAGTGAATACTGGACTTAAATTCATCAAGTGGCCAGAAACACAACTCCAAATGAATTCTAATGTAGCTCTGTGGCTGTTTGACAGATCAACTTTATAAGGAGAAAATATGTTGTGTTTACAGTTTGTTGTGCTGCCTTGAAATGCAAAAAAAATAAAAATCAATTAATACATTTTTAACATCGGATAATGTCAATCTTTTTTGTAGACTGTATCTTAAAAGTACCATACTGTAGAATCTTTAAAATGTCAATAACAACGGGAAGAGATGTAGCAATGCAAGCTAAAAAAAATTATTTTTGGAAATAAAAATATTAGATTCACTTGTCTTTGATGGCTCACAGTCACTTAGGTTGTAGAATATCTGTGGAAGTCTCTAAGCCTTGAAGTTAGAAACAACATACTTGGTACTAATTACATTCATTTAGACATCAATTTCCGTAAGTACTAACTTGGAGTGTCAATTTCCTAGAATGAGCATATATAATTATCTACCATTTATCCATCCATTCAAACTAAAAGGTGAAGGTAATACATGTTGGACATGAATAAACTGTAAAGGAGAGAAATAGAAAGTGCCATTCAGCTTCTGACTTTGCTCTCCCCTGTGAGCACTGTTTGAAATCAATGTGCAAGAGGTCAGAAATTTGTACAATCTCTCCTGGAAAACTTCTTTCTACAGCACTGTTGAGTCTGAAAGAGGAAAAGTCTTTTTACAGTGTTATCACTTGTGACTTTACACAGAGACATACAGTGCTTACGTTTTGTGTCGGGTGTTCCTCCATATTTCTTCCTTCACGGTGAAACATTATGGGTGATTGTGTTTTCTTGACAAATCACAATCAACACACAGAATAGAGAGAATACTATTCAGAAATTGTAGACTAAAGATTTTGGCAGGGCATCAGGGCTTCCTTCTTTCTCATAGAGCTCTTGCTGTCAGACTTTTCAACAAGTCTCACATCCAGTTGTCATCATTTACAGCCATATCAAACAACATATGAACCCTTTCCTCTACACTGCCAAACAGGGCCGCAGGGGGTCAACTCCAGCTTCTGAAATGTTGAGGAAGTACAGGTATTGAACCGCTTCTGGGAGGCTCAGAAAGAGATGTGAGTCATCAGCCTCGGCTCAGTGGACAAGCTGCCCGCAGTCAGATCTGGATCACTTTCCCTCCATCAGCAGGATGTTAAGAGTCAGAACCCTGAGTGGTCTGCAAAGTGCGGTCTGAAAGAGGGGGTATCAGAGCAGTTTAACAGTGCGTGGTATGGGGTAAAATTTGTCGTTTTCTCTGGAGGTATTACTATCCGAATATGTCTGGTTGGAAAACCAGGCTGGCATGGACTTGCTGCACCTGAAACTTTGCTGTTGTCAGTAATGGATCAGCAATTTGACTTGTCATTATGTAGGGGAAATATAATCATGCTAATGCTCTTTGTCTGCTCTAACGCAGTTCTTAAATGTAACAGAGTGAGTTTAAAGTCTTTACGTTTTGTTATAGAATCCGTTCATCTTCTTGGGTATGCCACATATTTTAAAGCAAGGAACACAATAGTGATTAACAGAAAAAAAGCAACATCATTTTTGGGATTGTGCCATTAAAGTTAATGTAGCTGAAGTGTAGCTATAGAATAGTTAATGAATAGGTAACACTAAGAAATATGGACAATCCATTACATGCAAATACAAATAGACATATTCAAAATAGACATACTCAGTTGCCACTATATTAGGTACACCAAACATAAAGTAATGCAGTCTCATAAAGACTGACTGTAGTTGTGGTGCTGCTGAACTGTATTGCGTTATACTAAGAGGTGTTTCTAATATTTTGTTCAACCTGATCTTTCCCTAAACCTAACAAGTCATTATAGACAAATAATAGTCACGTGACTCGAGTCAGATCAGCTGTGTCGTTATAGAGGGCATGGACAAACAGTGTATTTTGTCGTTTAATTTGAAGGATAGTTGGATTAACAAGCTACTGATAACATAACTGTGACTTATTTGAAATGACAGAACTGAGAGTTGTGTTTTCTCATGAGTGCTTGGATGAGGGCTACCTTATAACAGATAGTCTGGGAACTGTTTTGTGTTACCTATTTGTATTCCAGCCAAAACCAGAGAAACATGTACAGGTACAGTGGGGCAAAAAAGTATTTAGTCAGCCACCAATTGTGCAAGTTCTCCCACTTAAAAAGATGAGGGAGGCCTGTAATTTTCATCATAGGTACACTTCAACTATGAGAGACAGAATGGGGGGAAAGAATCCAGGAAATCACATTGTAGGATTTTTAATGAATTAATTGGTAAATTCCTTGGTAAAATAAGTATTTGGTCACCTACAAACAAGCAAGATTTCTGGCTCTCACAGACCTGTAACTTCTTCTTTAAGAGGCTCCTCTGTCCTCCACTCGTTACCTGTATTAATGGCACC
>LKNJ01000428.1:43502-211952 GCA_002120245.1 Maccullochella peelii
GTCAGATGAAACCAAAATAGAACTTTTTGGTAAAAACTCAACTTGTCGTGTTTGGAGGAGAAAGAATGCTGAGTTGCATCCAAAGAACACCATACCTACTGTGAAGCATGGGGGTGGAAACATCATGCTTTGGGGCTGTTTTTCTGCAAAGGGACCAGGACGACTGATCCGTGTAAAGGAAAGAATGAATGGGGCCATGTATCGTGAGATTTTGAGTGAAAACCTCCTTCCATCAGCAAGGGCATTGAAGATGAGACGTGGCTGGGTCTTTCAGCATGACAATGATCCCAAACACACCGCCCGGGCAACGAAGGAGTGGCTTCGTAAGAAGCATTTCAAGGTCCTGGAGTGGCCTAGCCAGTCTCCAGATCTCAACCCCATAGAAAATCTTTGGAGGGAGTTGAAAGTCCGTGTTGCCCAGCGACAGCCCCAAAACATCACTGCTCTAGAGGAGATCTGCATGGAGGAATGGGCCAAAATACCAGCAACAGTGTGTGAAAACCTTGTGAAGACTTACAGAAAACGTTTGACCTCTGTCATTGCCAACAAAGGGTATATAACAAAGTACTGAGATGAACTTTTGTTATTGACCAAATACTTATTTTCCACCATAATTTGCAAATAAATTCTTTAAAAATCCTACAATGGGATTTTCTGGATTTTTTTTCTCATTTTGTCTCTCATAGTTGAAGTGTACCTATGATGAAAATTACAGGCCTCCCTCATCTTTTTAAGTGGGAGAACTTGCACAATTGGTGGCTGACTAAATACTTTTTTGCCCCACTGTATGTTAGGGCTCTACAGAAGGAGTGTACACACCCCACCAACCACTTTCTCATCAAAGTACCAAACTGCACGGATCGACTCTACTTACAGGAGTCAAGTGGAGTCTATATTTCAAAGAGGGAACTGTATTGCAGCTGAGGCAATTACAAACAAGCCTTCTCCCCCTGAAGATCTGCCAACGAGTTACGCCTCTGTCAGCAGTTTTCTTCAGGGCTACTGTTGAACACTTCACAGTCTGATTTACCTTATTATGGTAATGACCAAAGTTTGTCTACCTGCCTCGGGGGGGATGAGAAAAAAAAACACTTGCCAAGTATTTATCCTGTGTAATCAAGTAGGCATCACTTGAAAGGATCAGAGACGTCTTGAAGTGAGGGAACAATGGAGTCTTCAGAGAGCAGGAGGGAGAAGACTGGGTAGAGGAGAAACACTAACTTCCACTGCCCTCAAGAAGTGGAATAAAGCAAAACAGTAGGGAGGGATTATTAATTCACTGTGGTGGATCGCCAGTGTTTATCTCTTTTTAGTGTGGCACAGCATGCAACTCCCACCTGCAGCTAAAAGTTTGCTTGTTTGGCACTCCTGGTACACTGAGCAGAACAGATTGTTTGTCATGAATTTCAAAACTCATTAATCTTCTAAAATATATTTAACATTAGAGATGAAGCGATTAATCGATTGACAGGAAATTGTTTTTATAAAAGAAAAAAGATGCCCAAAATTTGCTTGTTTGCACTACTCCAATGTGATGATCTTATTATTTTCTCTGTTTTATATCTTGACAACACATTTGAAAACGTCGCCATGGCCTCTGGGAAACTGCAATGGGCTTTTTTTTGCCATTTTCTGCAGTTTCATAGACCAAACAATTCATCGAATTATTAGCAGATTAATTGACAATGAAAAAATATGTTAGTTGCAACCCCATTAAATGACAGCTTTATAGACTTTAAGTCAAAAAAACAGTGGAGGACAACCCTGCACAGTAAATTATGCATGCAATGTGAGGGTTTGTCAGTCAGGGGTTGTTTTTTTGTATCTTGAGCACAATGAACAATCGTTTGCATTATGACACTAACTGGCCTTGGTACATCCACTGGACATGAACATCCTTTACTTGATATTTTCCATACCAAGAAAATCAACAGAGGTCATAAGGTCACCTCAGTGTTATTCAACCACACAAAAGACATATGCACACAAAAACACAGTCCACTCACTAATAGATTATATCTTGTTTGTAGTCAGCTCCTATAATCCCAGTATTGTGATAAATATGGACTTGAAGTGATGCTTACAAAACATTTAAAAAAAGCAGGTGTCACCACCTGCATATTTGCAATAATGCTGAAGTAAAAAGTGTGATTCTGCATCTGCATGGGAACCATCCTTCATCTTTCCTCCCTCTTGAACAGTTTCATGACTCCCTGTGGGGAAATATGTGGCTTTTCCGAGGTGGTTTTGTAATGCAATCCAACGAGAGAGGAGAGACATTCACTCCAAAGACCACTGGTATTTTCTGATTATTAATTCATAGGATGGATCAGGCAGTGCATTTGTTTATATGTCAGGGTGAGCATTTTTGAGTGCACATAACATGCCTGCATGCATGCAAACATTTAACAGTCGTGACAGTTTGCAGTCTTTGCATGAATTCATAACTCAGATGAAGAGCAATTGCAGAGAAGGGAAACGCATTTCCTCTCTCCCCGAAACATCCTCTGCTTTTCTTTTCAATTTCAGGACTGTCACCTAAACAAACTGAGACTGACTGACGTTTCTGCGGGTGTCACAAATGGTCATGCAAATGAGAAAACAGTCTGGAGAGTCAACAGTGCTTTTGAAAAATATTTACATATTGTTAAGAGTTCACAACAACTTATAGGCAGGGTAACATCAAGGACATGAAGCTGCACTACAGTCAAGTTGAAATTGATGCTCTTGACAGACAGCAGCCCCTCTCTGGGTCCTGGCACAACTGGGCTGCATTTTGGTGCATGGTCACCAGAGGTAGCAAATAATTCATAATTTTTGTTTGCAGGACCAGATGATTGTGGTTTGTACTGTGGTTTATACAACGAAGAAAGAGCTAAACTGACACTGATAAACTTAATTATTTGACTCCTTGTATTGCCAACATACTAAAACTACAGAGACTATTAGTGAATAATATTTATTTAGCACAGTGCTTTGTTGTGAGTTGGTATTTAAGCTCATGCAAATCAATTGTGTACTTTAGCCATGTGAATAGAGAGAAGCAGAAAGATAAAGTAGACCGACCTTCTAACTAAACCCACAGAGAGGCTTATTGGAATCATTGATCATTGTGAGGTACCCTAATTGCTGAGGATAATAAAGAATTGATTGAGGCAGTCAAGAGGGAAAACACATCACCTGCATGCCAGCTATCTCTTTACGTGTGCCAAAGCACATGCATGCATGAAACTGATGAAATCTTAGAAAGAATTAAATAGATTTGAACACATTATAAATAAGAAATGTCATGTTTAACAATAGAGAAATGATAGATTGTTCCTACAATATCTGTGCATTGCAACTATTGTATGGTTATAATTATGTTCAGGCAACCAAAACAACCAGGTAAGAGTTAGGAAAAGATGGTGGTCATGGTAGATAAATTATACGTCCAGTCCTACATACATGTATGTTCCCAGTGCCTTACATCACCTTAAACAGCTGATACTTGGTTTGCAGGATCTCATTCTCCAACGGGGAACTTCCTGTTTCTTCTTTGCTGATTCTTACTCCGATATCAGCATCTTCCACCCTGCTTGTCAATGACTCTGCGTACACACAAGTTTTCCACCTCTCCCAAAGCTATACCACATCTTGGACTTTCCAGCGTTGGGACTGAGGTCATTGCAACATTATTGGTCTGTCCTTATTTATATAGCCCGATATCACAAATTTGCTTTAGGGGACTTCACAATCTGGACAGTATACGATACCCTCTATCCTTAGACCCTCATTTCGGATAAGGAACAAGTGGAGAAAAAATGGAAGAAGCCTCAGGAAGAGCAACTTAGGAGGGATCCCCCTCCCAGGACGGACAGAGACGCAATGGATTTTGCATGTACAGAGTAGACCAATATTATAAAATTACTTATTGTGTTGACTGATGAGTATAGGACAGCAGTGCCAGGTCACCTGCATAGTCTAGATAATCAAGTTGTCTTCAAGGTTGTCTCCACTCATTTCTCCTATGTGCATATCAGTCTACTATCGCCTCTCCAAATGCATAGGATCACGTATAGGAAAATGTTCACGTTATTCATTAATTATTTGCCAAATATGTTTCTTTAACTCTTAAATATCGGTATTGTTATTACCCTCAAAAATCCAGTATTGGTCAATCTCTAGTTGTTATTACTGTTTGAGTATATTGAGGAATACAGGGCGCCAGGAATATATAGCAGATACTCTAGAACTATCTACTGAAGGATGAATTTTAAAAAAGCAAAAAAACAACCTTGTTCAAGATGATGAACCACAATGATGGGAGCTGCATGCTCCCATGGTATCAAGAGTACTTGTTTGAGTTTGGGCCGAGCAGATGACAGCACCCTGAGGTCCACCCATAGAACAATTAGCAGCCCAAATGTACTGTACTCTGTGCCCTGTGGAGGTCCTATGAATATTTCATGGCATGCAAGAGAGAGGCTGCATGTTGTAGAGCACCAAGGGTCACCGAGAGTCAGATTGGAGGAGTGAGCCCTCCATCTGGAGAGTTGTTCATTAGAGATGCAGAGGTAGAGAGAAATAAAGCAAATGTGTAAATGCAATCCCCTGGCAGCATGATGCTTTGTAAATATAACTGAAAACATGAGCATTTTTAGACACCGTGAACTTGGGGTCAATCCACACCTGTGACTAGAAAAGTACATTTTAGATGCATACAATACGTATAGAGCTACATATCCATATTGCAGAAAAATCATGCATGGCAGACATGATGATTTCTTAGAAAAATGTAATGCTTTCTAAGCACATACTTGATGACTTTACAATCAAACTATAATGTGCTTAAAAGATCATACTTTAACTTTGAACTAATTTACCTCCACTCATTTGTAAATTGCATTACCCACCACTATAGTACAAACTATTTAACAAAGCATAATGTTTTACATTTTAAATTTGCTTTTCCTACCTTCCACGCAGCCAATGATCCTCATTCATTTTGATATATTAATTGTCAGTTGCATTATTATTATATGATAAATTATAATTCATCAGAAAGCATGAGATTGAGTTGAAATGTCTTCCATGTTGTAGCGTTCATGCGTCATCTTCCAAGCCTTGAGAGTCAACCAACAAACTGCCATGATTTTGATGCAAGAAGCTACCAAGTTTTATCCTTTCTGCTTATTGTTTTTTTCTCAGTTTGATTGTCTAACAACATACTTGGCTTGTGTTCGCCAGCAAGGTCTCATATTACAGATTAGCGATATTACAGATTATTTTTAACAAATTTCAAGTCTATACTTGTAAAGGAAATGAACACAAACCAATGGCTACCTGAATGGTAGGGGCTCATAGTCTACAGTAAGTGAGCCTGTGTCCCAGGATAGGATATCATGTTTAGGCTGAGATTTATCATCACTCATGCACACATCACCAAATGTAGATGTTATTACTACCTGTATTTCAATAAAGAGTCTGTAATTTGGGGTACAGCATGATGAGATAGAGAGAGTGAAGCGAAGAGAGGATAGACTCACTGATCTCCCACTAATAACCATACCGCAGCAGATATGTGTTTTGAATGTGCACCAAAAATGCACACACAACCTATCACAGGGGTTTATCGTTACTATCAGCCGCCACTGGTATGATCTTTTCACATCAGAAGTCTGCTGCGTCTTTTGTTTAAAATTATGGAAAGCAAGAGTGAAAACAAAACAGTAATTCACATATTGTTCAGACGATGATTTCAAAAACAGTTTCACAAACTAACACTCCCACGCTCGCCGATGCTAAATTCTCACACATACAGAACATACTCACACACATGCACAAAGAGCCGCTGGCACTACATGACTCATTTCTCAACTTCTGCCCACTTTCAACCTCCTGCTCTGTGACTCTGGGCCAGTGTCTCAGTGTGTGTGTCTGTATGTGAAGCAAAGCAAAGCGGAGAAATACAGTTTGCCCTTAGCACTTTTCACACAACCTCAATGCCACACATCCCTCTCCCTTAGCTGCCTATTAACTTTAATTAATGTGCCACAGTACTTTACCTGCAAGCAGTGATACACTCATCTAAAACATTGTAAACAGAATTAAGCAACACAATTCAATCAAGCTGTAGGGGCTGTTCACCACGAGCGTCTTCACGCTCTGCATGATTGCAGTGCAAGGAGATCAAAATACATGGAGTGTACAAAACAACAAGGTACAAACCTTCTTTTAAATAGCCTGACCAGGCTACCTGTACACGACAACACCAGGCAAATATCAAATACACTTTAACTGAACAATTCCACACACATACCAGTTAGTTCCCAGTTACCAGCATACTGGGTGGCCATCACATCTGATGGTAGCTAAACATGTGTATGATATGACAGAATGAGGTACCAAAAGTCCCCCAAATTTAACAACAAAATACATCCTTTGTAACTGCCCTCCAGATCGACATATGCGTTTTCTCATCTGACGCCCATATCGGCAGGACAACGCCATCCGTCAGTGTCATCCAAAACTGTTACAGTAAGTTTAAAATAAGTAAGGTAAGCTTTAGGCACAAAAACTACTTTGTTAGGATCAGGGCAAAATCATGATTTGGGCTAGAATTACTACTTCATTAAGGTCAGGGGACCTTTTTTATAATAACCACGTGGTTAAGATTGGGGAACAATTATGGTCATGGTTTAAAGAAACCTATGTTAACTGTCAGTAGGAAACAGGAAGCAAACCATGGTCTACTATGTCAAAATCCAAGGTTTTGTTGACCCATCCAACCACCCTGACCTCCTGGCTCCTTCCCATGCAGCCTTTGTGGCTCTATAACACCGTACACTACTTCCTCCTTTGCTCCCGACAGACAGCAGTTGAAATTCCTACAGCCTCTAGACAGCTTTGTTACTTGAACATTTTCTCAAGTGTATGTTCATATGTAAAGAAAAAATGTAATTCATCAATCAATATTTGTATAGCACCTTTCATTCAGGTAAGTGCAGTTCAAAGTGCTTCACAGACGATTCGATGAGACAGAAGCAAGTGTAGACCATAAAAACAACAATACGACAGAACAAGTGTAGACCATAAAAACAACAATACGACAGAACAAGTGTAGACCATAAATACAACAGCAACCAAAAAACACTTTAAGAATTAGAGACCAATGCACACACACGCACAAAAAAATTAATGGTGAAAAACTGTTTGAAATTCAAGTTGAGACTTCAATAAGCCAAAGGCTCACCCCTGAAATGTATCCTTCAGTGCCTCAGAGATTAAGAGACGTTGTCCTCATGAGGCACAGGAAGATTCCTATAATGATCCAGTCCATGTACCTAGTTGTTCTGTTGTCCTCACTGATTTGTCCTCCAAAGCTTGAGTGACTACTAGATAAATCAATTTGCCATCATAGGGAACCTTCAACTCTCTGTGCCCCTTCAAATCCCTCCATCAGACTCCCATCACTACCACTTTCACATGATTTATTGAGGTCCTTTCCCTATGGGGCATGGGAGGTTAAAAACAAAAGAGGCGTAGTGTGTCCCCTTGATAGACTTATCTTGATAAAGTAGCTTTACCTTCGTTTAACCTTTTTTTTCCACCTCAGGCCATATGCTTCTGAGAGAATCTGACTATCCGACAATCCAGCACAACCTTCCCCACCAATCTGGAGATGGCGGAGGGTTAGTAGAGAGAGAGGAAAATTATGAAAATATTTTCAGAGGCAGCGATGCAAGGCCACTCAAATTAGGGTGCTAATGTAGCGTTGCCCATAAGTGCGAAATGGCATTGAGGCAGCGGGCGCTGCCAGCAGTGTTGCCATTAGGACTCATTTTCCACTCTTAATGGCACAGGCACCTTGTTTAATAAGCATGGAGTACAGGTCATACAGGGCAATGGAGCACGGAGAGATACACAGGCTGGGAGGAGGATAAAGGGAGGGAGGGGAGAGGTAGGGATTGGCTGAGGAGACGAAAGAGATAAGAGAGAGGAAGAACGGCCTGTGAGAAAGAAGAAGAGATGACAGAAGGGCATGACAAGGGAAAAGGAAAATAAGAGAGGGGCTAAGAGATGAGGAGGAAAAGTTAAGGAAAACATGGGTGTATTGGTAACTTACTGTACATGCTAAATGTCAAACATCTACAGTAGGTCAGCGCATGTCAACAACCCATGTACTGCAAGAAAATCTGAAATTTTGACAGAAATCGACATCATGTATTGTAATGAATCCTGGACACATTCACAGGAATTTTCTCTTGGATCCGAACATTTTAGTGGACCGCCATTGATTCTATATGAAAGTTTCTCAGGCTCTAAAATGGTTGCAAACTTGTAATGTCCACAGGGATTTAATGGCCTGAAAATTTTGCTTTTCATGCAGTCTGTTTGTTCTTAACAATTTGGACATTATCAGACTTTCTCCTGCCCTATTGTTGACAGAGTTATATGTGTATTACATGCAGCGAGCTTGAACTTCCTGCTGAACCTCATCTAAAGGTCCAAGAGCCAACCCAACTCCTGCCTTTCAAATTACTTGGATAAAAAATGTTGAAATTCAGATGTTCACCAATCTGCTATGTTTGACCATCGTCTACTGTCTGTGAATCTTGAGTTCTCTATTAGGAAAGCTAGCCATTGGTTTGCATTTATTTTAAATGAATGTTAATCATCCCAGTGAATATGTCTCGTTACCTTACTGTAACATGGTAATGCAGTAAGTAAGTGTCTATCCCTGACTTACAGTGCAGTCATTTCCTGGTGAGAAGCCACATGCTTACCTTTATCCAAAAAGATATGATGATATATTATGAATCAACAACTTACTTTAAAAGTAAATATAGTAGCATCTGTAAATATCTCCATTTTCTGGTAACTGATTTCCTAGTACTCCTCTAAGAGTGATTGCATTTACAGCTTGAAATTAGTCTGTAGTGCCTGTTTTGTAAGTAGGAAACCATCCATTTGGCCCGATGTTACTTGTTTATTCTGAGCATGCCATTCATTCAAGGAAAAACATAATAAGTTGATAGAACTCAATATAAGCATCTTGGTATTATCTTAGAAAATAAGGAAAATGTGACTGTGGTATCCTTAAATTGTGCCCCATTGCTGTTCTTGGGGAAAATAGACATTAGAGTGTAAATTACTTTGTGAAGTTTCTCACATTTCCCCACTGGCGGAGGATTATGCTGTATTGAGGAATTCAGAGAGGACCACTGATGTCGGGGATGAAAATCTGAGACACGTCTGCTCCCTCTTTCTCCTATACTTTTCACGTTCCCACTCTCCAAGGCACTGATGGATTTTTTTTTTCTTTAAGGATAGGCAATTTCGCAGCAGCAAATTTGTACGAGACAAATGTTGTTTTGCCGTGTTTGGGGTATGTGCAGGCAGAGATGTAAGCAGTGAAGAAAGCTCTGACATTAACCATTGTAGCACAAGTCACAGATACAACAGTTATATTGGATGGAAACATTTAAATCTGTGATTACGCACAAGCGTGTGCACACGAACACCTAACACACACACGCCTTACTCCTCATCCAGCTCATCTTTCAACCCTCAGGCGCTGTGCCAATTAGTTCACACCAGAGGATATTAATTTCATCCATGGCACAGTGGGAATCATAGACACCACTATTATTCATTCGTCATTCTTTAATGTTAACCCCACACGGGGATCATTAAGGAGTCATTATGTTATTCAGGGATTTTTACAACCTGTTGATGAACCTGGAATCCAATAACTGCTGTTACCTATGGCACTCAGCTGGGTCTAGTCATACAGTGATGGATTAGATGTGTTGGTGAAGAAGTGGGTGGTAGTAGATGCTGAGGGGATGGACTTTGGTAGTCTGGTGTAATGAACCTTTCTGCCCTCTAGAACTAATCGAGGTTACCACAGGAGTTGGTTCAAGGTGGAGCTCAGTTTTGAATGAAATTAAGTTCATAGCTTTAGTTCAATAAGGCATTTGGGTTCTGAATATTGTGTCCACAGCATTTAAAATGGCAAAATAATCCATTTTAATCACACATTTGGCAGCCTTTCAGTCAAAGACAGACACATCTGCACGCACATGAATATGCACAGCTGCACTCAATCTATTACATCCCATCAGCTTTTAGAGGATTATGAACAAAATGTACAACTCAGATTCATCAGACTAATAGATAAATGAACAGAAAGTCTGAATAGTATCAGAGAAGATCCTTCACCAGCTGATTTACTGATTAAAATGTGACATCCAGCAACAACAGCTGCAGTTTGGACACAGTTATTGAATGTTTTATACTGTATTGTGCTGTGTAGCAGAGTCTGCCCATCTGCATTTGTTCATGAATTCTGTTTTATTTGCCACGGAAGAAAATGGAAGCATATTCCAATGCCCTCAGGTAATTTACACTTAAAGTTGCTTAAATCTGCACCACGTACAAATGAGGACAAGATAGAAAAGATTGTGATCCCAAAGAGAGCGGCACAACAAAGAGGGAAAAAAAGGCAAAATGAGAGCTCCTCAAGACAAGTACGGTAATTAGATATCAACTTTGGATTTTAGATGAAAATTAGAGTAATATGAGTCTGCATGCAAGTAGATGAAAAGGTGGGTGTTTGTGACAGAATCTTGTTTTATCTCAAATTTTCAGCTTGGTTATGACTCCACTTTAGAGATTATTTGTAGGAGGCAGTAGGCGTTCACACCTCTCTGCTCCCTTCATATGAAAACTCCATGGCAACCCTCTCTCTTGAGAATGATGGAAAAATGAAATAATGTGTTTGATCAGTGTTTCCCCTAGGATTTTTTCCAGCAGCGGTGCTGAAGTGAGTGAGTTTTATTTTGCGCTACTGGAAGATATTTAACACGTCCGCGGACACAAGAAGGGCTGTAGACACATATTTGCACACAGTTGTAGATGTTGAATTATGTTTGATAAAACGCTTAGTTTAGCTAGTGAAATCATAACAGAAAACATGGCCTAGTAAAAACCCACACCATCTAGGCATAGGCAACGTTACATTCATTAAAACATCATGAATTTTATCCAACATTTGCTACTGACCACCCCCAATACACCCACAAGCGGGGGGAAATTTGACAGCGAATTGATGTAACTCATCGCTTTTGGTGTGCGTGAGTTGGCACAATGTGGAATTTAATATTTTCGGAGAATAGTTTAGTGGTCCTTAAGATATCTGATCCTTTTATATGTTTTATCTCTCTGACTATGCAGTTAGCTCAAGGGTGTAACATTAGTTTGAAAAGTGGGGGGGTCTGTGGGTCCTCCTTGTGTTACAGGCACCGAGTAGGATTGAATGGCCCCCATGATGAAAGATTAAGAGTGGTCTGTCAGGTAGGATGTAAACCACATCAGTGCAGTTTCTGATATGCCCAGAAATGTTTCCATGCAGTCGAGTAGGATGGAATGACTGACCGTGTCGAAGGCTGCACTTAGGTCCAGGGGGATCAAAATGCTGATGGCACCAGAATCAGCTGACATCAGGAGGTCGTTGGTTAACCGGAGAAGTGCTGTTTTGGTACTGTGACCAGCTCTGAAGCCTGACTGAAAGGGCTCTAACAAGTGGTGAATGGAGAAGTGGATATTGAGCTGCTCTGAAATTATACGTTCCAAGATTTTGGCCAGGAAGGGCAATTGGAGAGGTCATCAAAATCACTACCAGGTTTTTGGGGGGATGGGAGTAATGACAGCAGTTTTTAGTTCAGAAGGAACAGTTGACAGGGAGTTGTTGTTGATGGTGGTAATGTGTGGGCAAACTGCAGGCAGGCATTTTTTAAGTAATAAAGTGGGAACACGATCAAGGGAACAGGTGGTGGCCCTCATTGTAGGGGTGAGTTTGGAGATGTAGTTAACAGTGATTGTGTTGAAACTGCAAGCCCTGGCAGGAGGACAGAAATTGAGAAAATCAATAGGGGCAGAGACAGGAGCAGAGCTTATGCTGCTATTAATGTCAATTTTGTTGATGAAAAAGTTGCTCAGTGGATGGTGGTGTTGAGGGGGTACTGGTAGGCTTTAAGAGCTTGATGATTGTTGAGAATAGGGATTTGGGGTTACCTGTCATTTATTAGTTTAGAGTAGTATGCTTAGCAGCTTTCAGGGCATCATTGTGGCTAATCTGATGTTGCTCGTATATTTGTAAATGGATAGTTAGTCCGGACTTTGGCCCTGGGTCTATGAGTGTATTATAAAAAACCAAGAGGGAAGCACAGATTTAAGTTAAAAAAGTCATTTGGTTGGTGCCATGTTTCAATTAAAAATAAATCATTGTCTGGTGACCATGACTGTCTGTACTAAATTGTGTGCCAATCCATCCTGGAGGTGTTCAGATATTTAAGTCTGAACCAAAGTGGTGGACCAACCCACCGACCAACATTGCCATCCATAGAGTCATGCTGCTAGCATGACTAGCAATGTAAATATCAACCAATTCATGTGCTCCCTCATTAACACTTGACTATATAGACCCAATCATAACCACATTAGTCATATAAGCGAGATACATGGCTGTATCAGGCTCAGTCTGTTAGTGTCAAAACTGCACAATCACAATGGCTGCAGCACCATATGGTGTCAATAGTCTCATAAATAAATAATGTTCACAGTTGCTTAATCACTTTTTCTTGGCTCTCAGCTGAGCTCGTCTGTCACTCCATATTATCAGTATCATAGCATATAATTTACATTATACTATGTCAGTGTTTCAAAACACAGACCCATTTCATTGTTTCAGAGAATCATTCCAAAGCACACATATGGTTATTTACTGCAGCTGAGGCTAATTCACAACATCCTGCAGCTGGCAATGGAGGGTTTGCTGTAACAGTGTGATATTTGCAACCTAATAGGTTTGCTTGTGAGAGAGGAAATGTGGCGGTGTGTGTGTATGCACATGGATATAAGAGACACACAAACACACAGACAAACAGACCGACAGACACACTCAAGCACACATAATGAGTGTTGAAGTGGGCAACTGATATCATTTATTTAGCATATTGCTACTGTGTTTTTAGTAGCTGACTGCACCTCAGGTTTGCTATCCTTCAAAAGAATCCTGTCTAACATTTATGAGATGCGAAAAATGAACCCCGAGGAGTGTCTGTCACTGCATTATGCTGACGCCTTCAACAAAAGACGGTAAAAACACTCCCTAACTGGACCCCTGCAGTGTTACACATATTTGTGATGGATAACAGCAGACTCTCCCAATCTGTTCTCTCACCTCCCCTTGCAAGAAAGAGGAGAGATCAAATTAGTTAATCATCACAAAAAACTTTTTTTCCACACTTTTAGCGTGTTCAGCACAAAGTGTTGATCAATGCCGTTAGATAGCCTGTCTTATACCCTAAGCCCTGGCACCACTTCACATCAGATGAAAGCAATGATGATTTGCTGTGAATCAGCATTTAGCCACCTACACAACCTTGGGACGGCAGTGGACCTGTAACCTTTAGAGCCCACCATTCAAAATCTGCCAACTCCTGGTTAAATCAGTAGCAAGTTTCTTACAGTTCTACACAGCAATTAAAGAAGATGAACCTTTCTTACATATTTTTTTATTTGCATATGACTAGTTGTCCCCTTCAGGAGTATAATCAAAATCAAAACTTCCTTCCCTACATGCTGGTTGCAAAATATATTTTAGTCTGCATGTTGGGAAAAAATTATTTCTTCAGTGATTATGAACTGGTGCCCACCAGTGCTCTCAATAATTTACATTTGGATGATATTTTTCAGGTCTGTATCTTTGGGTTTTTGACAAGGCAACCGATGAAGACGTAACACAGGTCACTTTGATTTGCTCCAGGCCAGAGCTGTCATCTTCAGCTCTGTTTAGGACTAAAAGGAACACACTAACTGCTACTGCAAGTAAATTTCCCGTCATCATGGATGACACTTATGGCTACAAATTGCCATGCGTAATATTGAGAGAAGGGAGGGAACACAGTTTGAATGAAACATAAAAGGAAAAATGTGTGTGTGTGTGTGTGTGTGTGTGTGTGTGTGTGTGTGCGCGCGCGTGCGTGCGATATCAAGTTCTTCCTCTCCCAAGCAGGGCATATTATAATCAGCTCAGAGCCTGGGGATTCAGGGAATGAACAACAGACACAGAAGCAGAGCTGGTGAGTCCGGATTTGCCTGGATCAGACAATGATGGAAGAAAAAAAGGAAATATTCCTCTGTGTGTTAGATATATAGAACAATACATGAGCTATAAACCTGCACAACCTGTGTTATGATCTTACTTCCTCTCTAATAAAGTTTTTCGCAGAGTTTTGTGTATGTGTAGCTCTGTTTGTGTGTCTCAGTACATATAATGATATTGTGCAAGCCTGTGTGTGTGAGAGGGAGACAGAAGCAGGCTACAATGGCTGAGACAGGAAGTCTAGTTAAATGCCTTGGCCTTGGGAAGAAGCCTGCAGGAATCACTAGGCTGTCAACCTGCCAGGACCCCAGGGACCAGCCGGTGCCCAGGAGGCTTCATTCACAAGCTGCAGGGAGGAAGGCTTTGATGATACTGCTCTATTATGAGCAACAGTCAAATTACTGCCTATAGAAACAGTGTATTAAGGAGTGCAGGGATGGCTATTCATTAGTGCATGTGACATAAATGTGCACTAAATTATATCCCACAGTTAATTCATGACACTGTTTCTGTTGGGGTTCAGTGACTTTCAGGAAGACGTCCCTGTTGCTCATTTGAGTTGACACATAATTGCAGTGTGCTATTTTCCTGGTTTGATGGACTCTGTTGGGCTTTTCACTCCACATTTTTTTCAAACTTGTGCATCTTATTTATGCTGGAACAACAGAAAGGAAGATACTGTAGGTTGGTGCTTGGCACGCCTCACTTATCACTCCGTAAGGCTTGTACTGAACAATACCATGAGATAAACATTTTCATCAGAATACTTAAATTTAGTGGAAGAAAATGGACAAGGACAGAATGAAAAAGACACATTTTCAGTCCCTAAAAAACTACTGATCCACCATTAAATGTAATTTGTCATCAATTTTTTTATTCAATCAGGACACTGAACACAGAACAATATACAGAGCGCAGAGCATGGTATAGGTAAAAGAAAATCAGTGCATTCATCTCATTAATGACTATTCTTCTTCCAGTTCAAGAGAGTTTAGGACAGTGGTAAAAAGACAAATGGCATTACAGAGTGTGAGCATAAATCAATGGTAATACTTCCTTATGTTCATCAGACTTTTTTCTCATTATTATTTTCCATCATGCAAACTGTGATCACACATGACTGTCAGGAGCAATTCCAACATATGCTGCTGTCTGCTGTTAAAAATGCATTAGTCTGCCGCTATCAGAGACCAAACATTAGGCTGACACTCATCACAACCAATCTGCGACACATAGAGTCTGATACCAGCCTCCAATAACCAATTTCGCCTATACACACACAAAAACACAGCGTGTACCGTATACACCCACATACCGGTGGCATATCCCATCTCTGCATCTCAGCCAAACTACCTGGGGACCTACATTCGCTGCCTCATACATCACCTAGATAACAAAATACTTTGGGGGGCTGCCCATTCCATTGCCTGACAATGTCAATAACAAATGGAGTGTCTTCTTGTATCCAATTATAACTAATGCAGCATCTTTACAAGAAGATAAAGCATCCGACTCTTATCATGCGATAGAGATCAATCAGAAACCATATTAAATAACCATCTCATCTTTTTCTGTTTCCTTCCAGCTGGGACTGTCCTTTTTGTAGCTCTGAGGTAGAGAATGAGAAAGGTGGAGGATAAGAAGGAAGGACGCTGGGAAAGATAACTACTCTGACCTTGGAGAGGTAATCCTATAGATACAGGCATGGCTGGTGTTGTCACAGGGCTCTCCTGCCTGCACGCCTGTTTATATTCTACAAACTCAGAGAATCCAGTTACATAATGTGTAATGAATTCATCATGGCTAACATGAAGATGAACTGGAAAAACCACAAAATGGGAATTTACATTTGGTTCACCACTGAGGGTACAGACGAAACAGACAAGACTAAAGAGACTAAACCATCTGTACATGCTCTTGTTGCCAGCGCAGTTTCGGTTTCTGTTGCAGAACTTTCTCACAACAAGAATGTGTGGAGAATGCTTTCATATTTGGTTTACCAGAAATAACTCTCAGTATCATCAGTAAATAATCTGTTAGTGTGACTTTGAGGAGATTCAAACCTCACTTGACACATTGTTACACTGGAAAGACTAAAAACACAAAGAGAAATTTACAAAATGTATCAATTAGGATTTCTTTGCAAATGCAACTGTATATACAGTATACTGTATAATTAAATCCGACTTTTGGATAGGGTGCTGAAAAGAGAAGCTTCTGAAGAAACAAAGAAAATCTAGATGACATCAAACTAATTTTGTGAAGAATATTCATTTTTATTTTGTTGTTTTAATAGTTTTCAATCCCACTTTTAGATCAACTAACACGTTAAGAGGGTGTAGCAGCAGAACAGCGGTCACATCAACAACTAGGACGTTTCACACCTGACCCAGCTCCATTCGCTGATGAAGACCATGCGACCCTCAGTGGACCAGTGAGTTGAGATTATTTTGTCACACGTACCATTCTCACGGTCAATAATGAACTTCCATGCTCAAAAATATGTTTATTTTATTTCAGTAATAGTCAACCAATATTTTTAGTTGAATTAATAGTCCAGTTCATTAATGTGTATGAACCCTAAAACAAGGTGTGTGTTAGTGTGTGTGACTGTGTGCTAATCTACATACAGTATGTGTGCAGTCATTTTGAAGCAGGTATTGGATGTGTATACACTATGAATAGGTATAGACATGACATGTACAGGTGTAAATTTATCAGTGTAGCCTATCCGGTGTGCGTATGAGTGAGACAGAGGGGGGAATGCCCAGCTATATACACACACAATACATAGTGATGCTATCAAGTTCAGTGTAATAAAACATACTATGCAGACAGCCTTATCAAGGCGTCATGGTAATTAGACACATACAGGAGGATAGCACAGAGGCTGTGGAGTGAGTGGAACAATGAGGGGAAACACAGAGTGGAAGGAGGAGACACATTATAGTGTAGTATTAAGTGAAAATCCTTTCCCAGTAAACCATCTGGCAAAGGCTCTTTTACTGAAATCTCATCCAGTGTGACTTGAATAGATCTGTAATGGTTTTATGGGAAGTTTTTCTTTGGTGGTGACTGTACTAACAAGCACGGTGGCTGCTGGCACTTTAAAGTAACTATTCAATTTATTAATTAGTGATTAAGACTGTTTGGTAAAGTGTAAAAACTATAAAATGAAGGAAAAGCTAGACAAATTATTCAGAGTGAAAAACACACGAACAGATGAGGGAGGCTGTCGGGAAAACGTTTCCATTAATAATTTCTAAAACAAAATAAAAACAAACAATTACTGCAAGCATATCAACTCAAGGCGTGCCGAGATTTTCTTTTAAGTTGATCAAAGAATAATGCGGCTGTGAAACGTCAATACCCACATCAATAAAGAAATCTTCTCTGTTGAAACCCTTAAGATATATTAGCTCCAACAGTAAATTGGTTCTTTATGATTTAAAGTAAATGAAAAGATGTCTAAGAATAAACCACAAAAGAAGACAACACAAGAGAAGAAAAGTTAGTGTCTTTGTGAAATTTTACCTCAAAACTCTTTCATGTTTGACAAACACTTGATCCTTTAAGAATAACTGATCCACTACACAATGTCTGGTGAGTCATACTATTTGCCTTCTTCATATTACACTTTACCGACTTTCTGGCTCAGAACAAAGAACAGGGCGCCACAATTCCCAGCTCATATTTTTAAAGCAAAGCAATCAATCGATTCATATGAGAATGCGTGTAAGTTGTTCAGTTGTAAGACACTTACAAGCCTTGTACCGTCCCTAAGGGACTTCTTATGAGAAGTTTGAAATGGAAAGGAAAAATTGGAGAATTTATTTCACTTTGCCAGGTCATTTCCTGAACATTCACCTTGGACACGGAGCCACTGACCACAGATTTGAAATTACGTTGTCAGATCCTGAGGGGCAGAAAACAACCTCCCCGAGGTCAAACAGCGAAGTATATATTCTCTGTTTCCACGAAGATGAAAAACCTCCGGAGGGCAGTTAATCCAAGACCCGGGCGATATCCCCCTGACCTTGAGCTGCTACACAACACCCATGAGACCTGCATTGTTAGCATGCGTCACAGAGATGCTCTATGGTCCCAGACTATACAGACCCCATGGCTACGTGCAAAGTAAACAGCACTTCTACTTGGCCTAATGAGGCGTGACAAGCTATTGATCTCAGGTTGAGCAAAACATCAATATTGCCTCATAGTGGAGATGGAGCACAAGTGACATGGGTCTTGATTTTTTTTTTTAAGCCAATCAGTGGGGGAATTTATCATTTTGGCCTCTGATATGGAGAGGCAGGTCTGCTTGAAACATTGCCACTGTGAAACGATGAGCTGTAGTGGCAAGGTGACATATTCAATTCATGCAGATTGGGAGGGCTCATCAAAAGGCTGTGTGTCATTGTGTGTGTGTGTGTGTGTGTGTGTGTGTGTGTGTGTGTGTGGTTTTACAAAGAAATAACAGGGTGTTGAAAGTGCTAAATGTTGGAATAAACAGTCAGGTTTGTGGACAACTGTCTGCAAATATCCATTTGTAATCCTTCAAAAAATAAACATGTTCAGATTTTTTAGAGTGACAGCTGTGGAGAATGAAGGTACTGTTCATTCCTGTTGAATGTCTTTAATCAAGATATATTCAGACTGTGTCCATGTCCATTTCAGAAGGTTTAAAGATCCGAATGCATCTTGAGCGACCAATTTGGTCAGTCCTAGTCAGCCCCTGCATTGATCTTTCCAAACATTCCAGTTCAAGAAATTTGTAATTTTTTTATACTTATTCTGCCAGAGTTTGAAAAATTGTAAACAAAATCTCTACTGAGTTACAAGTAGAAACACGGGGAAAGAGAAAGAATGAGAGAGAGAAAGCACAAGAAAGTCTCTCTCTTTCTTTTTTTTATTTTGTTCTGGAGCAGTCCTCAAGTTTTTTTTTTTAAAGGAGAGCAAACATGCTGCCTTTTTATCCCCCCTTCAAGAAGCAGGACCGCAGTGCGTCTGTAGAACAGTCCTCCTTTCATTTAGTTCGGTGAAACTGCTGACGAAGAATTTACAAAGTTGAGTCAACATCACGGGGCCTCAAAGACGAGGGGCCACTGGGTGTTTGTTAAATTACCAGTTAGTTGAATCAAAAGAATACATATTCCGTTTTATATAAAATAGGTTTCTTGTACTGCTATGGAGTGTTCATGTTTGGGCATATTTGTGCATGTTAAGGAGTATCAGTCTGGTATAGCTCCCTTTAGATTAAATGGGGTTCAGCAATGTGTTTACAATCGCAAGGTGAGTTTGGTAGTGACCTTTGGGTCAGAACAAGGTGTCAAATCGAGTAATTGTCCCTCTCCGTCTTATAGCATCCTGGGAGCGATGCTTGGCCTTTAGAAAAGGACTCCTCCTCTGGCTTAACGCCTGTGTGTGTTAAAGTCTAACTCCATTACAGTGCAGAAAAGTTGGCAGCTGTAAGTTCATCAGCACTTGTTTTTCCAAAATGCTAATAGGTGCAGCAGCTCAGTGAGCATGTACTAAAAGGGCTCTACTGTGGTTACATCAGTACATCCACACATACATCTGCGCAAGACAGTTAACATTAATGTTTATTATTAGCAGGGAAAGTAATATTTAAATGGTTAACTTGCTGTGGGCATACTATATGGAAGTGCTAATCCCCAGAGGTTACTTTTTATCTGGCATTTCTTCCTCTCTCTCTATTCCCTTCCCTTAATCTCCTCTCCTTCATATCTTTCTATTACCTAAATGAAGTAGACGACTGGATTTCCGCTACACTCCTCTTTGATGGTGAATGCACTTTGACATTGAATACAAATGCCACCTTTCATGAATGCCTCTGCCAGGGATTATAATGAGGCGGGCTTTTATTTTTTACATTCAACCCACCAAAAGTCTTACGAATTCATTGCACAGAATGGGATAGCAGATTATATGAGATGAGAAGAATATATCTGCGTCTTCATAAATGCAGAGTATCTTGACAGCTCTGCCTGTATTTTCTACCACTTATTGCTGGCTTAACATGGAAGAGGTGAAACACATTTCTCAAGAAATCAACAACGGGGTTTGTTTGGTTTTTTTAAACTCAGTTGGTTTTGTCTTCTTTGAGGTGTAGGTTTATGCGTGTGAGCCTCATCTCATTGTCCTCTTCACATACATGGACACACGCATACAAACATTCAGTGGCCACAAAGGAGGACACCGCTCCCACGATTCAAAAAGGGATAATCGTCTCCTGCAGTCCTGACATGGATTACATATCTGAAACAAATGTTGCTCAAATGTGGCTATATGTCAATACCTGACAATCCCAGAGAGCAGGAGTCCTGTATTTGACATTGAGCATGGCTCGGGAATCCACCGCTGTGGATGTGTCCCATCAAAAGCAAGCAACCGTATATATCCCTAACCAAATTAAATAAAAGAGAAGGTTGTTTTTTTAGAGTTTTGGAGTGCCTTGGGTCTCTCTTTTTTCATATGATTGCTACTGTAGGTTTAAAGCCTAGGAATTTAAATCCCTGTATTTACCAGGATTTCTAGCCAAACTCCACTCCCTTTAACCAAGAAAAATGACTGTGAGAACCCGGCACTTTTTAGCATGTGTGTGGCTGTGTGCGTGTGTCCTCAAATAAAGACACCTTCACCACATAGCATTAGCTTTGCTGCAATTGTCATACATACTGTAGAGCGACCTTGTAGTGAAGTTACTTTGGCGTGAACATTGGCTCAACTTTTCAGCCTGGAGCTGTTTCTTCCAATTACCTTTCATGCTAAAATGTCAACAGTTCTCCTGCATGACAAAAGTTTGTTAAAATAAATGTGAATAAAGTAGAGTGCAAAACCTGCAAACAAAAGATAAAATAGGCATGTGGTTTAACGAGTGGATCGATCACACATGCAAGCCCCAAGTGCAGAAAGGGTTTGTAATAGTGGAAAATGAACTATTGTCAGCCTGTAATCTTCCAAGTGTAAATATATTCAGTGCACTTAGACTTAGTGACCCTACAGAATGTATCATTGAGTACATTTATGTTCATAGTTTATAGTTATGCCTCCTTGTATTATTTAAGAAAAAAGAGCATTGTTGTCCATGTTGAAGTCTTCATTAGTGACTTGTCGTGATTCCAAACCACTTTTTCAGGGACAGCCCTGCGGATTAATCAAATCAAGACTGGGGGCATCCTGAACATGCTTTATTATCTCAATAATTAATCTGTTGTCTTTCGGCACCCAACCCTAATGGCCTGTCTGGTGAAAATTTACGCCTTTAATTAAAAGCCATCTATTGCTCAACAAGCCACCTATGACCTTCAAATCACAACCACAGTTAAAGAAAGCTATTAATGCTGCCTGATTTACACAGGAGGGCAAAAACTTCATCTAAATGATCCTAAAATACTTTCCAAGTCAATAGAGGGGGAATGAGGGACAGTTGATAGCAAGGAAGAGAGGAGATGAATGATACAGAAAAAGACACAGACTGAGAAATTACATTTAAAAAAAGATGTGTATTGCAGCCATAAAGGCCCATCTGCTCCTTAAAGGAATAGTTCAACATTTTGTGATTTTGAGTATTCGCTTTCTTGCCGCGAGTTAGATGAGAAGATCAATACCACTCTCATGTTTGTATAGTAAATATGAAGCTACAGGCAGCAGCCGGTTAGATTAGCATAAAGACTGGAAACAGTCCATCTGAAGGTAACAGAATCCACTGACTAGAACCTCTAAATCTCACTGATTAACATGTTATAACTGCTTTGTTTAATCCATTGAAAAACCTAATGCTAAGTTTTTGTACAGAATAAACAAAGGAGATATAACATGTTAGTTAGTGAGCTTTAGAGGTGCTTGTAGATTTAGCGGATGTTGCTACCTTTAGATAGAGGCAGGCTAGCTGTTTCCCCCTGTTTTCAGTCTTTGTGCTAAGCTAAGCTAACCAGCTGCTGGCTGTAGTTTTATTTTTAAACGGACATATATGAGCTTGGAAGCGATCTGATCATCTAACTGTCTGCCAGAAAGCAAATAAGCGTATTTCCCAAAATGTCAAACGGTCAGACAGACAAAAAATGTCAAAAGAGGACAGAAAAATAATAACATTTCCAGAGAAAACATCAACACGACAGGAGCAAACCAGACCAAACCATCTTTCGATCCATCATGTCAAGTAGCAACTGAACCAGACAGCGACCTATGGAGCCATCAGATAGCATTACTGTAGTCCTCAGACAGAAGGGCCAGAAAAAAACAAAAGGTGAATGCACTGCAGGAAGCATCTGGATCACTGACATGGACCTTATCAAGTTTTTGTTGTGAGCTTCACACTGCTGCACTAATAACTCAGGAATTTTAATCTCTGTGAGACTACCAGCTCAAATAAAGGTTGAACAAATATTATCTACTGTCTGAATTTGTCTTGTATAGTTAACTAATGCACAAGTACACACATACACACACACACACACACGCACGAGATCAGTGAGTCAGCATTTCCAGTAGCTGATTATCCCCAACATTCCTGTGAAAAAATGCCAACTTGGCACACAGCCCTGGTTGGTGATGGTACCTGCTGTGTTGATAAAATCTCTTCAAATATACTATTTAGTTACACCAAAACACTGTAAAAGGCCGCATGTGGGAAATACTAAAATTCTGAGTAGCCAAGGGAAAGATAAAGGATGGAAGAAAAACACGTCACAGACAGACAAAGACAGCAAGACAATGAAACAGACAGAAACTACATCCTGTGCTGTTTAAAGGCTAACTTAATTCTGCTGCTGACTTATTATCCTGACACATCTTCGCTCTGCTCCATCCTCCTCAGTCCTTATTAGTTAGCGATTTACTCGGGCTGTTAAAGCAAGGGGAATTCACTTTCATTTCAAAGAGCTTTACTACAAGAAGACAGCTGGCTAGGAATCTTACCCAGGAGTCCTGGCTACTCGTCAGAGCATTAAACACTAAAGTCTTACCACTTGATCCAGGGATTCAAAGAAAATAAAGAAGCCTGTGCTGGTTATCCCTTTTGGCTGTGCTGTGGATGTACATCAGGGCAGGGCAGATAATGGAAGGAGCTGCCATTAGCTGCTGAGAAGTTATTGTACTGCATTAATAATGGAACTTCAGAAAAGATGTGTAAGAGTGCTCTAGCATTTCAATTATCACCTCTGGATGTATTTTGAAATATCACCTGTGTAGACATTTAAAAAACTGTTAAAAGGAAAAATGAAGGATCCCACTGTTGAAACTTCGAAAAGGAGTAAGGAAACTAAAGTAAGAAGTAGAAGGAATGTGAAATAAGAGCAGGTTGAGGTACATATTTTAAGTGGCAAGGAGACCGTCATCACCAGGCAACATGATACAAATACAAGACAGAGAGACCTCAGTCTTCCTCCCAACAGAACATAACTTTCCCTTCGTTCTAGATAATAAAAAAACACTGAATGCATTACATCGTAGCAGCTCTGAATTTCCTTCCTACAGTTTGGGCCTCATTGTGAAGCATAATGGCTGTCTGTTATGAAAGTATGTAAGCTGAGAAAACTTGGAGTGGGAAGGCTAGTCAGGGAATACCTTGAGTGTCATCTGTGAGACAGTTTGGCTTAGTTTAAATCAACGTGGCCCTCAGCTCCTAAACTTTTTTCGCGCTGGATACAAAATAAAAATAAAAATGCTACTTCAGCACGAGGGATTCACAGGAAACAATGCATGCATGTGATCCAGCTTAATTTTAACTCATTGATAACAGCCTCACTATTTACTGTTCACTCTCTTTACAGCATGTCAGAGCTGTATTAAGTTACTGCTGATGCAAATGGAACATTTCCTACTGTCACCGCTTTACATTAAAAGTGTTCAACTGGTGAAACATGGGGTGGTTTCAACCAGCGATGTGTAAAAACTGTGCAGTCCCTTGAGTTTTGTTCTCTTTTCTGGTTAATTCTAGTGATGCTATAGTGAGGAAGGCGTTTGCATATTTATAACTGAAAATCAGTTATATGCACAGGGTGGCGTCTATAGAAATTGAATTTTTTTTTGGTTTGGAGATCAGGACTCGGTGGTGTGATGTTGTTCCTTAAAGGTGTTCTTTAATTTAACTGTAGTATCACATATTATCATAAAACATTTTTTCTTCACCCCCACCCCCTTTCCCTTTTAAAAATGTAAAGCAGTAACATTTACTTTTACATAATTTGACTTTTATCTAAGTGCTTTTACTTGAGTAAAACAGTACTTTGCATGTGCATATGTGTGAACTTGTGTGCACTTGTGTGTGTTAATATAGTATTACACACTTACACGATGATAATGGTTTTTACAAGTCAGAAACTGGAAACTGACATTGGAAACTGGTAGGCATAACGCTGCTGTGTGATATGCACACATCTTGTTCAGACACATAATCTCTACAAATCAACATCCACACACACACACATCATCACTGTGCAGCTTCAAAATCCACAGATGTCATCAAACGAGATGTAAAAACTGTGTGACAGCTTATTTTCTGCATAAACTGAAAACCTCTCTGTAATGCTCTTTATTAGAAGATAAGTAGAGTGATTCATGCACGGGTATTTGTGGTTGTACATGTCGGTGACTTGTGATACTGGCAAGAAGTTGGGGGGCTTATAATGGGAGTGACTGAAAATGAAACACTAAAATCTAAACACTGGTTTAAAAGGAGCGTTATGAGAGCAAGCATTAAATGAAAAGCTTCTTTTTCTTCTCCACAGATTTTGCATTGCAAATTGCATATTATATAACAGAGGCTATTTCAATGAAGCATTATTAAGTTTAAATACATTTCTGTAATGTAAAATGCTCTCCGCCACAGTTAATCAGCCTGGACCCAAGGTGCTTGGTGACATTTTGCTAAGTGTTCTTAAGTGCGACTGATTTAAAAAGGGGTTAGCTGCAAGAGCACATAATTTTTTCTGCAACTTATTTGTGGAGTGCAAGTGTAAGTATAGTAATATGAAAGAATACATAGGCTGTTATGTCAGCTTGGTCTATTATAATGTTTTTGTTGGGAAAAAAATGTTTCATTATAGCTCAGCTGCTTATAATTGCTCTGTCTTAATTATTATATCCATATTATGACAAAGATGACATTTTCCATAGGTCTTTCTTTTTAGCTGTTTTTAATAACATGTTGTTGTTGGAGATTATAATGATACACATCAGTATCATCACTACTCTGCTTTGTCAGTGAATAAACACTCTGAACAGCAATAAAAGCAGCTGTCACAAAGACAGGAGGGATAGCGTATGTGATAGACAGCTCTTGATGACTGATACATTTAAACTGCTGAGGCCTCGGTTGTCTAAAAAGCCTGCGTCAGTGTCTCCCTGAGAGCTGCCGTATGAGGGCTAAACATCCTGAGACAGTGGGTGGGAACTGCGATACAAGGAGGAGGGTACAGGAATCATAACAAAACAGCATCCATCCTTTGTCTGTTTTGATGACTGATCTAGGGCAAACAGCAGGAATATGCAGCCATCATTTAAATACATATTTACACGCACTCGTAAAACCATGTGAGTGCAAACAAACACATACGCTGCCTGCACTTGATAAAAACATATAACCCATATGAGCAAACTGAAAAATAAGTAAACATGGCCCACACCTCACATTGTTCCATCCAGACACCCCCAGTTGGACCTGGGTGGCTGGTGTGACTCACAAACAGCTACAGAGCTGGGTCAGGTTGTTCCCAGTGGAGAACCAGGGTGGGTGAGGGCCATTAGCCAGTAACTAGATCCACTCCTGAGGTGCCGGATGGGAGAGAGCAGAACAAGCCACTACAGCGTAATGAGACACCTCCACCCAGAACTGACACACGGAGAGACAGGCCGAAACAAATCTGCAGCATTGCAGTAAACACACAGTAAGGAATAAACACACAGAGAAATTACATTATAGAATTACACCTGAACACAGAATGCACAAACATACAGTCACGCACAATCATTTACACACAAATACACACATAGAATATTTGTTTTCACCACTGAAATTGAATAAATTCAAAGCAGAGCATCCAAATGCTGGAGGAAGAATCCATATCCAATTCTGTAATCTCCTGTGATGCAATTCAGACTTGGCTTAGCTCACCTGAAATAGTAGGTCTCTGACATTTTCAGTTTTAGTGCTGCACTGTTTACGGGGGATGATGTATGTTCTGGCTTTTTGATTTGAAGAGAATAAATTACTTTTCTGCATTTGTTTTGATATGGAATGATGCCATTGTGCACAAGCTGTTTACTTTCGATGATTAGTATTGACGTGGAAGCTTTTTAACTCACAACCGTACATACACCAACCAAAAATCTAATTTTAAACAAAGAAAAATACTAAAAGGTCTACAGCCATGCTAGCAGCACTGTGAGGCTGTGCCATATAGGCAGTGCGGTGCTTAGAGCTAAATGCTATGTCAGCATGACAATGCTAACATGCTGATTTTAAGCAGGTATAATGTTCACCATCTAACACATGCTAACATTTGCTAACCCAACACAAAGTACAGCTGAGGCTGATGGGAATGTCATTAGTATTTAATCGTAAACTAAAGTATTGGACAAAATGAAAATTTGACCTGATGATGGCGCTAGATGAATGGTCAGGGGATCACCAGAGTTTTTACAATTCATCCTGTGAGTCATGATGCTTGCATGGCTAGCAATGCACAAAGCTTGACACTTTTATTTCAATTCTCAAAATGTATATTTTCTAAAATAGCTCATATAAAAAATAATTCCTCAGTCAGTCTAAATCATTATCCTGTTTTATCCTCCACTGTTTCATGAGACTCATAAAATGTCAACCCGGGACTGCACGGAGCCATAATGAAGGGCTATCATCAAAGCTGTATTTAGAAACCAACCCAATGATCTATTAGCTGCACATGCACATGCACCGCATGGACTAACCCTAACACCCCTGCATATACTGTAGTAGACTGTTCATCAGAGACCGTGTGAGACAAGAGATGACAGTGGAGTTCACGAACTTGAAAATATCGAGCCAAATGACATCCTCAGCGCTGGAGCTGATCTATAAAACCAATCCTGTCACAGCTGGTGATGGAGATGATAATAGGGCTGGGTCACACAAGGCAGGAAATAGAAATAGACAGTCAGTCAGTTCAACCCTTTGAGTGACTAAGCTTCGAGGCAATGTTTCCATACCATTTGGTGTTTCCGTGAGCTTGAGTGAATCCCTACCTCCCACCCCTCTCTCATTGTTTGGGTGTGCAGGAAGGAAGTGTGAGTGTCAGGAGGTGTGTAGAAGCAATTGGGAGATGAGGAGTCATACGAGCCTGGTGCTGTTAGCGGGTAAAGTGGTATCATCTTAGGCTGTGAGTGTGTGAGTGAGAAGGAGAAAAGAAAGAGAGTGAGAGTACATGAAAGTTTCAGTGTGAGGCTAAATTATAGTTTATATGTGCATGTGCATGTGTGTGTGTATCCATTCCAAAATGGCAAGTGTTTAATGGGTTTAATTAGGTGTCAGTGGTCAGGCACTGTGATGCTGTAGGAGACAATCTAATGGTGTGGTTAGACAAAAAGTGAAGCGAATTTTAATTTGACTGCTGGACCTCTTGTGTTTTTTCGCCCCAGACAGACCAATGTACCAAATGCACAGACGTTAGCTGTAAGCTAGCTAGCAACTGACTGTGTTTCGCAGTGTGTGTGTGTGTGTGTGTTTGTGTGGCAGCTCAGCCCAGTTCTTTCTGTTATTCTCTCTCCTTTTTCCTCTCGCCTCTTTACATTTATTGTTGAAAAGAGACGCAAGTTGAAACATTTTCCTATGTGCGAGAACATCATGCCAATTTGCGGCGCCCCGTGCAAATTGCATCTTTCCACTATGCAATTGCGCCGGGTCTAAAGTTCGCCTCGTGTTCTGTCTGAACACACAGAAGGAGAGATGCGTGGAGATATGAGAACAGAGAAGTTAAGCCCAGTTAAGAGAAAAGATTTGCAGCGAGACGAGTTGAAACTTGAAATGTGCTGAGTCTGCAACGTTTTGAAACCTGTCAGTTTACATCAATTCAACTAGACGAGACAGTGTATTGTTTCCATAGCAACGCCTCTCTGCACTTCCGTTCTATCTGCCGGATTTTCAGGGGTTTTTTGTAGCTGGATATAATTTGGAGCATCTTAAAATATGAATGAGGATAGTGATAGTGAGTTACTTGCTACATTTGCATTTCTAGTGTTGATAAATGGAGAAAACGAGCGGGGTCGATTTTGAGTTTGAGGTTACCAGCAGCGATGTGTAAGTGGCATTGTGACAGCTGCATCACAATTTCACAGAGAAGTCAAGTCCATTTTATCTACAGTATGTTCCCCAAAATCACAAGTTTGTCTCTGAGGGCTTATATAACATAGGACACTCTCCATTCAAAAAAAGGGGCAAGAAGAAGAATAGCAACAGAGGAAGGATCCATCTTTCAAAACAAATCCGCAAAAAGTATGTGAGAATAAGTAGTTTGCAAGGAAGCCTTAATCCTGTCACATTGTTGAGTTGAGTTCAAGCAGTGTGGCAATGACACAGACTGAACTCATCAATCAACTAAATGAAACAGAAATGAACTGAAGATGTTTTCGTCCATGAACAGAATATAGATTTATGAATGAGACACGTGAACTCAACCTGACCCAGAGAGTGCACTTAGCTTTAATGAAAGTAAAACTAAAACTTTTTCTGCTGTTCATCTCCGTGTAGCACAGCTCCCCATCATGCTCTCTGCGGCACTGTTTGGCCTGGTCAGGAGTCTCTGATTGAAAGCTATCTAAATGGACTAAATTGAGTGTGCATGAGCCAGCCCCAGCACTGGACGCTGTCTGCACACCATGCTATTTCATGTTCAGGCTCAACCCCACAGCAAAAAGTAAACTAAATAAGAACAGGATGCTTAGTACTTCATGCAAAATGGATCTGACTGATCATGTGCAGATCTGTTGACCGGGACATTGCCTGCGCTCCTGATGTTCATGACACCACTCTTGTGGCTGCACCTGCTGCTGTAACACAGCCTCATATTCCTGGCCTGTTTATATATGCATGCAAAGACATAATCCGAAATATAAGAATCCAGCTGAAGCACATACACCCTGTCATCACATCCTGGATAATCAACTTTAAATATATAATGGTAATTTGAGATGTCATGACTTGTGGGTGTGCAGTGTTCACATTACAAGAGCAAAAAGATGAATAGGCTACTTACTAATGGAAAGTTTGTCGTATATGTTTTCAAAATGTTAATTGGATACACAAATCAGAGCACATAAAGAAGATTGCTGTGATTTCAATGTGGTGTCTTTTAGTATTATCCCTGGTGCTTGGTATACTACCGTAGCTGGCAAGCTAACGGCTAACACTAGCCAGCGCAAAACATATAGTACTAGTCAGTCACAATATCTCTCTGATCATCTTTTGATTTTCTCTGTACTACTCCCACAAAGCATTTAGTTCTCAGAACTGTATTTCATTCAATAATTACTTATATTGAAGCTAGCAAGCTTGCTAACTAATTAGCAAGCTAGTCTGCTCAGTTGGTAACGGGACAATAAGTACCTTCGACTCCTGTCTCATAACTATCTGCCAACCATGTCTCTTTTGTGAAGCAGTTTATACTCTGATGGAGAAAGATAAATGACACTGGATGGTGACACACAGCTAATAAGCCAATAAGCTTTCTACATTTTGGATTTTGTGGCAAATCAGCAAATGATTTCTGAGGTCAAAGTTCACAAACTGAACTTGACACAAAAACTATTAAATGCACATCTTCTGTGGGATTTCATGACAGAATTAACTACATACTTTAACGACAAAATGAAGAGCATGTGAGCAAGACAGAAATTAAGGACCAAAACTTCAGCTTTGGGGTTCTGTCAAAAGCATATACTCATAGACTATTATACCAAATAATGATTAGACAACTACAAAAAAAAGCAAAAGTAAGTTTTGAAATTCATCATTCAGGCAATCTGTTTGGGAGCTCCGAACGCTCTTCTTCTATGGTGTCATTATTTTTCAAATCCCCCCTGTTCTCACACAACTTAATTCAGAACGGTAGTGTCATAAAGAAAGAGCCAACATGGAATTGAGACATGAGCATGAATCCCCAAAACCACACGCCGTACTCAAATATCTCAAACCAACCAGCAATGTGCCATCTTCCATGCGTTATGTCATCCACCCCCTGTATGTCTTCAGACTGGTGAAACGCATTGTTTTTCCTTCTTGGAGCAGTGAAACAATCATCATTTGTCATCCCACACTCAAAAGCAGCCATCCCAAATGACATCCATCCAAGTGGATGCCTAATGAAGACAAAAGCTCTTTTTAGAGAACAGCCTTCTGTCTGGAAGGAATTACGCCCATGCGTTACCGAGTGTGTGAAAGAAGCAGGGAGGTGACGCAGGGATGATACAGGGCTCAAAGCAGAGGAGCAGAGAGTGGTAGTGAGGAGAATGAATAGTGACTGGCGCTCAGCCCAGTGGCAGCTTAATGACTCGCGGTCAGTTGACTCTGTCTCAATTAATCAGACTGCTCTTTCCCGTTCGCCTCCTTTTTTTCCCCCTCTCTCTTCCCTTGGCTCTAATTTCTCCCTTTGTCTCCAACCCCTAAGCAGGGAGAGGGCGCTTTGTTCTCACTCTCTGTTTATCTCTTTTGTTTTCTGCTTCTCTATCTCTCTCTGTGCTTCTCCATCTCTACACCACCTCCTTCTCCCTCTCTCTTTCTTTCACATGCTCTCTGACAGCTCCCTCGACTGGACAGTTTTCATTTCTTCCTCATCTCTGCATTAGTAAGAGACTGAAAGAATGAGGCCATTTTACTATCACCCTCTGTCATCCATGTTGTAGCCTGTCTAAGTTTGGGGAGAAACAAAAGTCTTCCCAGAGAATTAGTTTTTGAAGGAAACTCGTGCCCACATTGGCTGCAGTGGAGTCTAAAAACAGGCTGTGACCCATGCAGATGAGGGAACAAATTCAGGCATGGCAACACAACTAGCCCAGACATGTTCCTGGAACATAGAGTATGAGAGAAGGCAGTACTGTGCCTGTGTGTGTGTGTGTGTGTGTGTGTGTGTACAAGTGGCAGCTCTCCCATGTCAGTTGTTATCTGCTTTCATGGAGGTCCCAGGGGGTCTTGCTGGCTTCCCAGGGTGGTCCTGACTGGGTTGACATTTGGAGGACTGGTCCGTGAAGGCCTGTAGGGCTGTTATGTGCAGCAACAGTCACAGCTACTGTGCGTCTCTGCCTTGGTCCTCCTTCCCTCTCTTTCTCTTTTTTTTTTGGGTCCTTTGTCTCTCAAGATTTAGTCTCTGGTTGTCACACCTTTCTCTCTCTGTCACTTTTCTTTATGTTTTTTCTTCCTGTACTCTTCACTCATTTTGTTCCATCTCCCGTCTCATTTTCACTTTCTGTCCCCTCTCGCTCTACTCTCTCTCTCCATCCATTATCTTTCTTTTTCTCACATCCGAGCTCCGTCACTCTGCCTCTCTCCCTCACACGTATTTCTTCTCTTACTTTATCTTTCCCACTCCATGTTTTATCCGCTCTCTCCCTCCCTCTCTGTCGGTGGGGTCACTGTGCTGGGCAGACCGCCCCGAGGAGCCCGCCTGCCACGGCTCTTACATGTCAGGAGGCGTGGAAGGGGGGCACAAGACCTCTGCACCAACCAGGCTGACCCCCCCTTAAGAGGCTCCACAGTGCAGTCAGAGGGACAGAGGGAGCAACCAGCAGTCAAAAGCTCCAGGAGGACTTATAATGTACCCATGATGTAGGGTAACATCTAAGTAGTAGGACCACTGATTTAGTTTTCATCTTTGAGCTGATCGGAGTTCAGTTTTTTTTACTAGGTGAACATTTTTCCACTAAGTCAACTGACTGAAAACACTGGATGAATCTTAGTTGTTGAAAAGCATGTGTAGAAAACAAATTCCTTGTGGAACTGAGATAAGTGGCCTTGTCAACAAGTCCACCAAATTAAACTTCCAAAAATGTTTTTAACGTGTTTGTGCATGCCCTCTAGAACGACATGTAGAAGCGTTTTCTGATCTGACGTGACTATCAGCAGGATGGCGTAATTTGTCTGTGCCTTCCAAAACCATTACAAATTAAGGTTGAAAAATAAATCCGTTCTATGATCTGATAATGTTATGGTTAAGGTATTGGTTATGTTTAGGCACAAAAAAGACTAGGTTTAGGGAAAGATCATGGTTAGGGTTAAAATAAGAAGTACTTTGTTCTGGTTAGGTAAAAAAACATCGCGGTTAGACCCACAAAGTTCATGTGGCCATCAGTATACATGTGATTAGAGTTAATCAATATCCCAACATATCACCAAATTTGAACTCTGTTTTGCAAATATTTTGCCAGTTTAAGGCTATTTGACATTGAAGTGATGCCACATGTGTTCATGTCACTGTGTGTACGTTAAAAAACCTCCAACACTGTGTACTTTGGTACAAAGTGTATCATCACAGCTGCCTATGAAACTCAAAGTAAAAGCTCTTCATAATGCAGTAAATAAATACAGGTTTAAGTGTATCGTAGATTATCATCATGTGATATATTGTATCCTGTTCAGGCAGAGCACTGAAGTTGCGCTTGCACCAGCTGATGGGCTACCAGCTGAATAGTAGAACTCAATCATATTCTTACATATTCTTTGAGATGGTGTAACTGCTGTGTTGTGTTTGTGGGAGAGAAAAAAATTCTACAGGTTTGCTGCTTTGTAAAGCATTTTTCTTTGTGACTTCAAATTTACTGATACACATGTGTGACTATTTTCTCCAACTACAAATTCCACTGTCACAGGTGCTCAGTTGTTTTGCTCCAATAATACTTTAATACAAAAGGTAACTACATAAGAAAACATAAAAATATGCTCCAAAAAGCAAACACAGAACCACTGACTTAACAACTCTACCACCTAGACAAACTTACATTTAAACACTATACATTGATGGACCTCATCTGACACCTGAAAGAGAACCTCCCACTCATCGCCTCTAGTACCAATGCCAGCATAAGTAAGAAACAAATAGGCACAAAAAGAATACATAAGGCACATGGGGCCAACGAAAACAACTTTATAAAGTCTTGTGTGTGCCTTAACAAGCAAAGTGGAGAAAGTCTTCACAAATAACTACTCACCCTGTTTCTTTCTAGGTCTTTAGCCTTCCCAGTGGTGTTCCAATCTGTAATTACTGACTATTTGATTCTAATCACCAGTCTGAAAAGACAGATACCACATCCCCTTTTAAGCCCCCCCACAAAGACCTAGGAAGATGCGAAGCTATATTTCTCTCAATTATCTAGTCAGGATTGAATGGCTTGGTGCTGAAGTTCTCAGAGTGTGTTTGCCAATTTGCTGTGTCAATTAGATTTTCTCCTAGGTAAGTAATCAGACTCTGGGAGACGGTGAGAGAGGGAAAGATGAAGGGAAAAGTAATTACGGCTTTTTGGGAGGTTTGCAGCTGCTTCATGGTGCCTCGGTACCACCCCTGTCTATTTTAATCACTTTTATTGGCCTTTACGGGGAGCCCCTGTCTTTGTGTTTCTCAGTAAGAAAAGAGATTAGACACAAATACAGATAGTTGATACACACATGTGAAAACACCTGCTCCACTCAGCTTTACATAGACAAAAGGAGAGAAAGTTGAGAAGAGAAAGCTAAACAATATGATTGATGACATCAGTGTTTCTCCTCATTTATTTCAGCACATTGCTGCAGCCTGTATGAGAGAGCTATTGTGTTGGGAATGTTATTTAGCATCGGGTTTCTCCTCCAAGCATACTGATAATGACTCGGCGCTTCCTAGAGAGAAAAAGTTTGAATGTGATAATCACTTTTAATCTGAGTGAAAACATGCACACACGTCACAGCAGCTAGAGTTGTAAATCAATTCAAAAGCAGTGTTAAGAAATTGGCATTTAATGCTTGGATAGATTTTCACAGAACATCTGAAAAAAAGAAAACCCAGACAGAACAAATCATAAATTCACTCATATTCCTGAAAGCTTGACTGACCTGTCTTTGTGTTCTTGTTTGATAATAAACTGTGGAGAAACATGGAGGCAGGAGGAGACAAAGAAGGAGACATAGAAGCAGAGATAGGCTCACTCTCTGACACTTGGCTGTCCTGTCTGCCCTTGTCAAAGCCTGACACCTCTCTAATCCCCACTCCAGACCCCCCACCACAATCCCTATCTCAGCTGGCCAAGGTTGGCTGGCAGACAAGCATGTCACCCAGTCAGAGACCTGGGACCTGTCTAAGCCCTGTCCAGATGTAGGCACCAGAATTCATACAGACTCCTCCTGTCCCACGGGGATGCTCGCCTACCTCCTGAGACAAATCCTCAGACAACTTCCTTGACCCTTGTGCATTTCATGTGTCTTAATGTGCTTTTATTTAAAGGAACAGCTGCTGCTATGCTAAAAATTAAACCTGAGCCTTCATTTACTTAGCCCCATGTTAGCTGAAACTCCATTTAAATTTATAGGACGAACATCAACAAAAACTACCCGTTATTCCAGTGCAATAACAGTAGTCTTTTTACAGCTTAAAAACCCCATACAGCTTAAGGTGCCCATTAAATTTCTCCAAACATCAAATGCACAGTATAAGGAATGTTTTGTATCAAAACAACTGCAACTTCTTTCTGACAACGCTCTGTATATACAGTACTTAGTACTTTGAAAATGTGGTTTTATGCCTCACAGTAACCAGCCTTCACAAATGCAAAAAAGTTCTTGAAGTGAACTCTTCAAGTTCTTCCACAGACATATGGGCAGATGGAAGTGGGTGGTGTGCCCTTTGAATTTCATTTATTCTAGACATTCAGATATTGTCATAAAATAGATACACCAGTGTTCTTTCAGATAGATACATTTCTTAATATATTCATAAGACAATGCTGTGAGTGAAAATGTATACAGACTTAAAATCTTGGGCTGGAAATGTACAACATTCACATCTTCTACCACTGTACATATAAAGTGGAAACAAACAAAACATAAAACACCACAACCATAAATTTCACATCCAGTAAAACCATAAGAAACTTTATTACAAAATCTGCACCTGCAGAGACCCCACAGTAATTTCTCTAACAGGCAGAAAGTATGTGTGTAAGCGGTGACGTTGAGCAGTTAGTTACTCAGCAGGGCTCTATGCTAACTTTTTTCCCCAAGGAGTACATGTGCTCCTAAGTGTTTTATTTAGGAGCACAAAGATATTAAGGAGAACAGTGAAAAATGTTCAAGTAACACAGAGTTTAATAACAAACAATGTATTACATACATATTTATACTGCGTGTGCGTACGTGCATGCTCCTAAATCTACATCTGTCCATCTAAAACCTGGATGAGTAACTAGTATAAATTTGTGTATTAGTATAATATTATCACATCAAATAAAAAGTACAATGGAATCAATGTTAATATATTAATTAAATAATGTTAATATATTCATTATAATTTCATAAAATAGTATAATATAGGCCTGTAACCTACCACTAATATAATTTCCAGTTGGACAATACAGCATTTTAAGAAATACATAACCAATATTTATAATTTTTGTAGGTTTTGTTCCTTAATTAAATCCTTGTGCAAGAAAAATGGTCTACATTGTGCTAAGTAATGCTTAGTACTAACTTCAATAATCAGAGCCATTCATGCATAATGAGTTCAACATTTCGAAAGTTTGCTGTAGCACGTCAACCTTTTTTTTATGTCCCGCCCCATCCAGGCTGTGATTGGTCGGTTCACAAAAAGGTACAAAAGGTATTTAAAGGCCAAATCAGGACGTTTTTGACCATAAATCAAGGTACAGTGTTTTCACATACTGAAAAAGTTTGACTTAGAAATGTAAAATACGCACGTTGTGTGTTTGCTAATTCATTATAAAAGAAAATATAGGTCTCCTTTACTGATCTTTTATAAGAAAACATTTATTATTAATGATTTTGCTGTTTAGGATTAGTCTCTGCGTATTGAAAGAGTACCGATTTAGCATTGCACTATAACATTGTTGCATTCGTGATGGACAGTTTTTAAAAAATGATTGAGATATTGTCTTTTTTATTCCACACCTTCTTCCAAAACCAGGTGCCTACATTACCCATAATGCAGCTCAACGGCTGACAGTTTGATCCGATATTTGTGTGTGTTATGCTAACAGCTACTAATGTAGCCTTCAAACTTGTAGTCTTCAGCATCAACTGACGCTGACTCAAGTGACATCACTTGAGGTAATTTATCAGACTTCACGTAGCTCCCTCTGGAGCCACAAAAGGATTTATACATCCTTTTTCACTTATGCAGTAGAACTCCCCGACACCTGTAAACAGACTTGGATGCGTAAAAATCAGCGAAGTTCCCCTTTAAAAGAAATGTCCATCAATGTAGGGGTGATAGCGGATAAGGCTTTTAAAACTTATATGGGAAACCTTTTAGTTTATTTTTTTTTTTTAGTGTTCAAGAAATGTTGTAAAACATTTATTTTATTCAGTTTTGTCCAACATCAGAAGCCGTGTATGCTTTTGTTTTATTGTCTACCAATGCCATCAGCATTCAGTAATAACCACTATGGATAGTCTTTGATCCAAAATTCAATTCACTGTAATCATAGGCCACAGAACCTTTATTACAAACAACAACAACAACACGGATCATAATCCTAGTTTAAAATGAGAAGTAGGATAGATAGAAAAATAGAAAACAGAAATAATCCACTCTACTAAGAAGGATGGTTTTGCACACTTGTATACTAATAAAGACAAGTATGCATTTTCTCAGAGGAATATGAGGGCTAATCAGATACTGGAACCACAGACTCACTGATCTCCTGTGTATATGTTGCAGTGTTTGGGTACATTTCTGCATTAACGAGTGTGAATCTTGAAAAAGAGGACAGATCTGAAAATTACATCAAACACACTAATGTCTAATATTATTATATCTTGAGAGGGGGCTTTATGAAAACACACACACACACACACACAGACGACGAGTGCATGACTCATTCTGTGTTCATTAGGAAGGGAAAGATGAATCACCAGTGCCGGGGGAATAGTGGATGTGTAGCATCAGATACTGTGCATGCTTACTTAATGATTACATTTGTAAAGTGTAACACTGCACTCCTCTTGACGTATGAAATGCATTCACACACATACACACACAGAAAGTACAGCTATTATATTATCATATCATAGTATCTGTAGAGAAATGTGTCACATGAGATGTGATGATGTTAATGTGAAAAATGTGTTGCCATATGATGCTTTGAGTTCACATGTGGGCTTTCATACGTGTTTGTAAGTGAAATCCAAAAGCCTCAATCTGAATTTAGGCTCATAATTTGAGGTCTTGTTTCATGGCAGTATCTTTATTTTCCGTGCAGATAAGTGGACGTCACAGCTGCTTACTAACTGTGCTGTAGAGCATTGGATTAATATTTAAAATATTATTATAGATGAGACTAAAAGATATGCAAATGTATAAATAACTGATGGTTATAGAAAGCAAAAAACTACAGTATATTGGTGTTTAAACCTTAAACACAGGAAATACCAAGGGTCAGGTCCTTAAAGATAAATACTTGCCAGTAAGTGACAAGTGTCTGGTTGAATAGCAAGCATTTCAGTGTGCAGCACACACAAACATTGACATCTTAAACCCATGGCAAACACACACACACACACACCTTCAGCCAACCTAGAACACCTTATCAGCTTTTTGTTAATTAAAAGCCAAGCAATACATTTTCCACGTCTCTCCCCCCCACAAGAGTGAAACACTTCCTGGAGAAATCACTCAATAGTAATCACTTAATATCTTATTTAAAATGTGTGTGTGTGTGTAAGAGTGTGTGTGTGTGTGTGTGTGTGTGTGTAGGTGTGTAAAAGCGTGTGTTTGTGTATGCGTTATTGATTCACATTCAATCTTGGTACCTACTCCTTCCTATTCCTGTTCAGACTCAGCTTGCATTGGGCAGAAGGCAGGAAATCATTAGGATATCTGCACTAAATTTCCTGAAAATCCAACAGTTGAGATATTTCAGTCTGGACCAAAGTGGTGGGCCGACTAACATTGCCATGCCTAGAGCCATGCCGCTAGCATGGATAAATATATTCTACGGCGGATGGTGTAAATGGAAGTAGCTGTCAGCCAAGATAGCATAATTTGGCCTAAAATGTGTAATTTTCATTGAAAGTTGCAATGCAAAGTAAACAGAGAAGTTAATGTACATTTTATTGACTACTTTCTTCTAACACTGGACCAGTTCAGCAGAGAATTGGAGTTTGACATTAGAGACAGTGATTCTTGTCCCATCTGCTACCAACAGTCAACACTGGTTTCTTTAAACCCTGACCCCGGTCTTTGTCAGACCTTAATGAAGTAGTTTTAGTTGCCTGAACTTAAACCTTAACCATAGGGGAAGCAGATCAGAAAAGAGAGTCGTTAAGTTAATAGTCATTTCAACATAAAATAAGTTGATAATAACGGCCCATCATTTAGGTACATATGAGAACTTGTCGGTTGTACTACATACAGTGACAGTACCTGGCACCAAGGGCCAGCCAATAGGAGAGGACCCATTCAGCACCTGGTTTTCACCAGTTGGTGTATGGTTTCACAAAGATTTGAGTTTTAAGCTGTATAAGTCTGTACAAAAATCTGTCCATGGCTGACAGTCCAGACACCAGTCCAAGCACCATAATGAGGGCACAGCAGTGAGACAGTATGTGAAATCTAGCCGTGAAGGTTAGGCCAATATATCAACACACATTGGGGATCTGACGGGTCTCTGAGCACTTTCCCTCGGTTTATTTTCCCTCAATTATCCTCCTCTTTCATCACCTTCCTCAGCACCTCTGTTGGCTTCCTCGGCATGTCTGACCTGGCCTGCAGGAGTTTGGAAGTGACAGACTACAAGCTTGTCCTGTGTCAAAGTGCACTGGTGTTGAGGGGAAATAATGGTCACGCAGACACACATGAATGCACACGAGAACAAATGTGCACACATACCCCGGGAAAAGGGGGAACAGTACACTGTTGAAGTCGATGGGGTATAAATTGCCTTTGGCTTGTTGCACTCTTCTCCTCTCAATTATATCAGTACAAGCGGCTCAATCTTACCTCCCATGTCAAACAGTTTGCAGAAATGATTTCAAAAATTAAACATGTTTTTGTCTGAGACCCACACAGTGCTTTCTATTATTCTACACTAAATAAAAAGAACATTATATTTTGTACAATTCAGATAAATGAAAAAGACGGTTACAAGAATGGAGGCACTTTGTGATATCAGGTCTTAATTGAAGTTGGTCCATCACATTTAGTCAAATATACAGTGTACAGCACAGGATGTACATACATGTTTTTGGCATCAATCTCTACTCAATATTTGCCCAAATTGACCCTTGATTTTTCTACAATTACACATTTCTCTTTCAAGTCCCTCTAAACCTAAACATCATAACAGTGGAACCTGTATCCTAGCAACAAAGCCAGGTAAAAGTGATGGGAAGGTGACTTCAGAGTGTGAGCACCTGGGTCTCTCTGGAGTCATGCAGATAACAAACAACACCAGCAGCATTTAGTGTATATTTTCATTGTTTTTCTACAGTAAAAAGCACAAAGAACATGTTTACTGAGAGATGTGCTTCAGTGTTCAAAATGGGCACAGCTGGCTCCAATTTAGAGTTTGATTTATTAAGATCACTTATGCAAAGCTGTTTAGTTGCAACTTTCAAGGTATAACAGCTGAGGTACAACTACTGTCCTGCACACAGCAGCATTGCTCTTGAAACAACAGACAAAATAAATGTTAAATATGAAGAACAATTAACGAGATGATGCACTGGTCACCACAGAAACGTCTGTGCAAAGAGTGTTTTTTAAAATGCTCACAAAGGAAATATGTTTCATCATTACTATTCTGTTCAAGGAAATAACTTCGAATTCAGCAGATCCAAGAGGTGACTGACCAAGCTATGAATCATTACTTGCCATCATAAAAAATGGGACTGTATGTGGGAATGATTGCATAATGACAGTCAATCATTTCACGCCCAAAGAGAAAAAGGAATACTTTGTGATTTATTTAGAAATCATTTATATGTAAATTATATCTGGTAAATGCTAAATCATTTTAATGAATAGGTAATCAGCAAGATGTTATTTTGTGATGCCTTTGCATATGTTAATAGCTTGAGTTACGTTTTTATAGAAACGTGCTAGTGTCGATGTTACACACATTTTTTAAAGAATAGAGTGTCACGAGTAGATATTTTTTCTGTGTACTATTTTAATCCATATGCAATGTCTGAAGAATTTTCATGCCATGACCTCCTTCAACCTGAAGGTTATCTCAGCAACTGTAACCTATGAAAGCTAATGAAGTCAGAGCTCCAGAAACACCTGCCCTCCCTGATCAAAGTAGGCTGGAGGAGATAAGAGGGAAAATATGGAACTTTATTAACATTACTTGAATGTGCAAATGACACATTTCATGTTTCAACCAAACAATGGGCTTTATGCAAGAACCACTCATATGAACAGATTTGTTCTTAAGTGGCAGGTACAAGTAATTTAAGAGAATTTGTGGCATTCACTTATTATTTAGAATTTTCTGTTAGGTTAGAACAAAATTCACGACTCCAGGCCCGTCGTATGAGTCATGTACAGACAGTCAGCCTTTCTCCACAGCCGAACAAAGAATCAAAATGCTTAAATATGAATTACTTTGGAGTTTAAATATACTGAAATTAACTACAACAATTCTTTATGTCTGTGTCTGTCACAGTACAGCGCAGCTCTGTAGACATGTTGTTGGCAGCTGTACAATTAACATTTTCTAATTGTTTTGGGTACTCTAACACGACTACTTACTCTGCTAAACGTGTCATCTTTTTGTCTGCAGACTTTGTGACAGCAGGACTCGAAGCTCAGCAGTGTGAACGTCTTCTTTTAACTCAATGGTAAAATTTTTGTGAATGAAACCTGCCTACAAATGGAGCGGAACAGGTAACCTAAAGGCCAGTTCAGACCAAAGATTTGTGACGAGACAAAACCATTTTGCAGAGGTGTAAACTGGCCCGTCTCAGCTCAACTCGCCTGCGACTCAGCTTGTCAAGTCGCTAGTGGCTGGTTTTAGAACGTAAGGCATGTCACCTGTTTCAACAGCCAATCAGCTTGTAGCAAAGTCATATTCATTCATATTTTAAGACAGCAAAAATTATATCCTGCTACAAAAAAAGCCTGAAAAGCTGGCAGTTAGAACAGGAGTAGAGAGAGTCGTTGCTATGGAAACGATACACCGTCTCGTCTAGTCGCATTGGTGTAAACTGGCAGGTTTCAGAACGTTGCAGACGCATTGAAAATAGTTGCAAGTTTCATCTCGTCTCATTGCAAATCTTTGGTCTGAACTGGCCTTTATATGGCAATTTTAGGGGGCGTCATAATGATCAAATCTCACCAATGCGCACCTCCTCATGAACAGGTGGCATTCATCCGACTGAAACAAGCAATTTAGTTTGTCCGGTTAAGAGTTTGGTGAATCCGACTTGGAACACTCCTACAAGAAAACCTCACAATAATTGGTGAGATAGGTTTAGGATAAGAATACAAAAATGATTCTGCAAAAATGTTGCTTTTCTAAATCTGTAAACCACCAGGTTTGTCAAAGGGATTCTTACATTGACGAGTGACATTTCAAAGCATATGGCACTGTTTTAAGTCTGTAGAAAAGAACAGCCGGTGGAACATTACCTCTCTAGACTCCCATCAGAAAGGAAGCGAGTGTTGAATATTCATGACCACATTCGTGACAGCATAAGGTATCCACTGGGATGTCAGAGGGGCAGGTCACGGCTTTGAATGTACTTACCTCACTGAGGATTCTGTTAGATAGCAGCCCACAAGAGATTTCTGTAAGAGAGCCCAAACTCTCTGAGCCTCCATGTTGTGCCAGAGGTCAATGGAGCATTGACCTCTGGCAGGTGGGAGGCTGCTGGGAGCCAAAGGCCAATCAAATCAATTCCACCTGGCCAAGACTGGGGTCAAAGGTTCTGTTTGTGTATGTGTGTTCACCGGTCGGTGTCGATATCTGGTCCCACACGTTGAGGGCAGTGACTCATTATAAACCACTCACAAATGGCCCATTAGCTGTTTTGTATTTGCTTGTTAGCCTTCAGTTCGGTCAGACGTTTGTTCTCTGGAAAAAAAGGTTATGATCATTTTGTTGTGTCCCAAAGAATCTACACCACCCCCCCCCGCTCTTTTCACTTTGTACGAGTCAAGACAACAGACTAATTGGTGCATTAAAACAGCCTGAAGCCTGTAATGAAGCAAGGCAGGGAGTAGAGTCACAAAGGTACATGAGGATTAGGAGGGAGAAAAGAGTAGAAGAGAGAAAGAAAGTGGGAAGCAGAGATAATGAAGAGAGACAAAAAAAAGACAGAAAAAAGGGAACCAAAACAAAGAACAAACATGATAGGGACAACTAGCAAACAAGCCGAATGAAAGACACAGCCAGCCTTCTCGCTTGTACAGAGATTTGTGAGTGCATGTGTTGAATTTTTATACTTGCTGTAGACAAATTGCAGCACAGAGAGAGCGTCTGAGCTGGGATCAGACATCCAGAGAGACGAGGGGGAGGCCAAACCAGCGGTCACACCAGACCTGGCAGGAACCTTGCGTCTCTGAAATACCAGACTCTCACACTGAGCCTTGTTTGTTTGTCTGCTTTTCTATTTTCATCCTCTGTTCATCATCACAACAACACCCCTTTTCTCTTTTCTCCTTAGCCAAAATCTGCGATATCCCATCCTCCTTGTGTTCTCACTCTCTCTCAGCGGCCAACAGTTGATTTTTTTTTTTCTCTCCAGTCTGTCCATGTTGCTTTCAGTTACTTTGTGTTTCTGACACACGGACAGATTGTGTTTCATAATGAAGCAGATCAGACGCGTCAGCTGTAGTTTTAATATTCTGTCTTATGGCACCATGCGTGCCTGTACTTTATACTGTAGAACACACATTATAAATAGTTTACATTAGAGCAATGCATGACCGTTACATCATCCAACCTCAGATGGTGAGAGCCTGCTGACTGAAACTGTCTTTTTAATGCTGTCTGTCAGCAAGTTAGTGAAGCCACATTAAGGGGAAAAAGCAAAGGCCTGTCATAACATCACAGTGTTCTGTCAGACAGTCTGATTTCTGCTTGCCTTAGTGTGCAATCAGCTTATTTTCGCTAAAATTAGCCTCTTCCGTCGACTTGATTCAATTCTGATTCAAAAGTCAGACAATTGATGGAAAAAATAATTGAGCTGTGAAATGTCACTGGCAGACTCTTTCCTATGCTGCATGATTACAGGCGTGTACGTCCTTTGTGGCACAACAGTACTGATATACAACCTCACTACCAAATCACTAAAATGTAGAGTTGAACATTTCTACACCGATGAACTTTATAAACGTATATTTTTTTCATCTCGCTCCATACTACTGTACTGCTGGTTGGCATTTTTTATCCCCGAAAACAAAGTCCGTCAAACATTTTCAAAGTAGATCTTGTGTGGACCGAGAAAATTGAGCATTTCAGAAACACTGACGCATGACTGTCAACTTTTCATAAACATGTCTAAATAGAGCCAAGTTTAGGTTGAGACAGCCCAACAACAGACTAACAAATTTCAAATTCAAAATATCAAAAGCAGTTTAACAGAAGACACTGAATCTGTCAGTCTGATTCTCCTTGATCCAGAGTGGTATAGTACAGACCCCCACCTCAGCCCCACAGGAGTCTCTGAAATGCCAGTTTGAGGGCACCCTGGCAGCTGGCATCTCTGCAACTGTCTTGCATCGTCTGGCATTCACCCTGCCTGCAACAGCTGGAGGGGGGGCAGGCTGACAGTCACACACAGCAAAGATCAAAGAGAAGTAAAGATGGAGGGACAGAGCCCATCTGTCAACCTAAGCAGTCAGATCCCGTTCAGGGCTGTACAGTGGCCAGTGGTGGAAGAAGTACTCTTAATTTACTTAAGTTAAAGTAACAATTTAAAAATACTACTTTAAAGGCAAAGGCCTGCATTTATATTTTGACTTGAGTAAAAATCACAGAAGTATTAGAAAAATTTACTTTCAGTATCAAAGTAAAAGTACTCGTTATGAAGAAAAATTGACCTCAAGAGTGTTAAATTATAACCACATCATATTAATGGATTATTATTACTGATACACTAATGTGTAAGCAGCATTTGACTGTTGTAGTTGGTCGAGGAGGAATTATTTTTAAATAACTGTTAGGTAGTTTATAACAAATATTATATTGTATATTTATATTTTTTGAATATAAATATGTAAATTTTAAATCTGAAAAGTAACTTGTAACTTCAGATGTCAGATTAATTTAAAAAGTAAAAAAAGTACAGTATTTTCCTCTGAAATGTAGCGGAGTAAAAGAGTAGCAAAAAAAATAAAAATGGGAATACTCAAGTAAAGTACAAGTACCTACAATTTGTACTTAAGTACAGTACTTGAGTAAATGTACTTAGTTGCATCCCACCACTGACAGTGGCAGCTGGCTGGAGCCTTACGGTAGCTTGGCGTAGAATCAACAAATGTTTTCATGCTGATTATTAGCATCCACCGATGCCAGGTCTGACACTAGTTCAACCAGGAGACACCAACAAAAGATTCATTACTCAACTCATTTAGTGATTGATTTATAACACGGGATAATTGGGGCTAAACCCCGACACTAGCTCAAGCATCTTAAATGTATTTATTGAGTCATGGTGCAGGTGAGTTTATGTGTGCAATTAATGATGGATAGAATGGGGACTGCTTATAGCTTCATTTGTAAAACAGTAAAAAAGCAAAGTTAACACATGCCCAGTCCTGCACATACAGCAACCTTTTTTCTAATGAGTGATTACTACAAGTCTGTTGAATTTTGCTTAATTGGAAAAGCAATTTATGGCTATATTTGAGCCGTAGCATAGCACCATTTGCAGGCTCATATCTAACCTTTAGCTAGTCTTTTTCCTAACTGCGTTTTGGTGATGGCTTAATTAAATTCAATGATGTGATTCAAGATGTTATTTTGTCTAAGTGTTGCAGCTTTGCCTTAATGTGCATTCTGTCATGAGGTGAGGTGCAGGGTAGCATGATGAAACGTAAGGAAGACAAAACATCACGCCGCCAGGGAGGTATGCTGGAAAAATAGGCAGACTTTTATTTTCAGTCGCCAAAAAAAAAAACCAACAAAGAAAAACATGGAGAACACTTTGTTGTCTTTACACAGCTCTAAACAATTCTGGTGCTGCTCTTCACAAAGAAAAAAAAATATCCCCCAGTCGCTCACATATAAAGCACGAGAGCCGCCTTTCCAGTTCAAGCTGGCCTTTCAGGGCAGGACTCTAGAATGGAGAGTGGATTAGGTTAACAACAAATACACAGTGTCTCTTTAGCTTGCTCATACCAACAAGGCCTCAATACATTCTTCAATAGGTTAAGATAAATACTGAACATTCAAAAGAAACAGATTATTTGTACATCATTCAGTATTTATCTTAATTGGCTGGTATTACATCACACTTCCAGTATCCAATCAAAACCGAGAACCCACCTACTCATACATCAGATAAAAAGGGCTACTGTTGAGGCTTCCTCTTTAAGCACCGGCACAAGATGGCTTCCACAAAGGACTCAGGTTATGGCACTTACTGCATGTCTTTAATATGTTTAAGAAATAAACTTAATTTTAATGAGGAGTATAATTCTTGGTCTTTGTCATTTGATTTGGAACTATGCATTAAACAAAGAGTACAGTGTGTGAGAGAATGTTCCTCTTTCCTAACAAAAAGGCTTTAGTGAGGGAGATGATGCTCCCTCACACATTCATGCCTGAAAATTACCATGCCTTTTTATACTCTATTTCCTTTGATGTCAAGACATTAACTTCAGATGGCTGCGCTGAATGCAATTTGCATGAGTGATCAGTCTTGTTAGTTGTTGTGTGTGTGTGTGTGGACCTGGTGTGTTCTCCATCGTGCTCCTTCTGCCTCGTTCTGTGTTCGTGGGCAAGCAGAACAGCGGTTCTCTGGTAATCAGTGACACAGTCATGTGCAATGTGGTGAGCTCAGAGGTGAGACTTTGTTCATATTAGAAAAATCAATGTCAAACGAAGACAATACATGAGTTTTATAAAATCTTAAACAGTAGGAGGAATGGAAAAATAGACATGTTGGGAAATACGCTTATGTGCCTTCTGGCGGAGTTAGATGAGAAGATCAATACCTCTCTCATATCTGTATGGTAAATATGAAGCTACTGCCTTTTTGTTGTTTTTGTAGCCTTAAATTTGAAGCTATTTAGAGTGGTATCAATCTTCTCATCTAACTCTCCACCATTAATATTTCAAAGTTCGTAATTTATCTGTTCTCATTTACCGTGAATACTATTCACTTCATATACGAGGCTCCTGACTGATTGAGCCTCTTGGATGACCACATCATACTGTAGTTTCATATGACTTTGCAGACCATTCAGTGATTATATTTTCTGTTGGAATTTATATTTTATACATTTCCATGACATTAAAAAAACCTAAAGTTAGGGAAACGACAACAAATTCTTCAGAGGTTCTTTGTCTTTTTTTCAAGAATTGTCATAATTGAAAGACTAACTCAGTTCTCTTAAATCAGACTTAAATTTTAATATGAAATTAAAGCAGGTCATTTGAGATAAAAAGAGGCTTAAGCACTGGTAACTTGTCCTTGTTTGGGTGGATGCATTGTACAGTCTGCTCTGTTTAACTTGTACATGACACGTGCAGTTTGACTGTTTTCATTTAAGGTGACACATAAACCTGCAAAGTTATAGTTTGTTTTTATTTACGTGTTCAGAGGTCATATGCATGTCTTTGCAATTCCTCACGTACAGCACATTGATGTAGTAGCCATCCACCATGCCCGCTGAGATACTGAGACCCTATCCTGTTCCCTAATAGCTGTCTGCTCCAGTCTACCTGGCCTGTCCGTTGTATCTATGTCGCATGGATGTATGACAGCCCTGAAGCTGTGCACTGCTGCCATCATGGAGCACTTGACATCTTCATGTATTTATGACTCTATTCAAAAGCTGCACAAGGACAAGGGGGTGGTGTGCTATGGTGTGCCATTCTTCCTTCTCCCACTCTATTCTCCATTTCCCTAAGTCATTAGCTCAGATTTATGTAAGCACCCACTGCTAAAAAATGATAAATGTATAGTTAATATAAAAACGAATTGGGATATTTGCAGGCAACATAGAAACTTTATATGTTTTGTCATTTTTAGATGACCTGTCTGTCATTTATCACCAACATTTAATGCATAATGCCTGAATTATTGCAGGCTGGATTCTAGCTTGCGATGTCTCCTCTTAACTTACATTTTAATGAATTGTCTTAAGATATCAGTGAAATGATTTGAGGGAATTCATTAGAATAATATACAATGCATACATTAAGCCACTGTATAATGTATCGGATGGTCCATGGTACCTTTGTGCCTGCTGCCCACACCAACGTTAAAAAGCCAGACATGCGGCCATATCAAAGGGTGATCAAAGAGGCTGGTTAACTGAATGTGATGATGACCCTTTCACAGCAGTGCTAGTGTGTGTGAATCTAATCTTTATGAGGATGAAGAATTTGGCAGTTATGAAATCACAACCCTCACAACGTACCAGGAGACAAATGTGTGAGGGTATCTTTTGTGTGTTTGTACGTGTCTTCTGCTTTTGGCATTCTGAGTTCAACAGGCCCATTTCACCTGCCCTTGCAATCATCTCCTCCATTGAAGAAGACAGTCAGGCTGTGTGCAGAGCCTGTGATCTCACTCCGTCAGTCCAAATGCTTAGACCAAAACCACAAAAACACTTAGACGGGGCGGCTGTGGCTCAGGGGGCAGAGTTGAAGTAGTAGTTGAAGTCTCCATGGGCAAGACACTGAACCCCAAATTGCTCCTGATGGTAAGGCCAGCACCTTGCATGGTAACTTGCTGCCATCGGTGTGTGTGAATTGGGGGAATGAGAGGCAAATTGTACTGTGACTTGGATAAAAACAAGACATATAAATGCAGCCATTTACTTAAATATACCAGTCTTTGTTAAAAAATGATTGTGGCCAGAGGAGAAAATCCAATTTTTGGCCAGCTGCATGTAAACAGATGTTTAACATTGACCAGACCACTTCTCGAATTTCCTGCCTTAACCCGATTCCTCTCAATAACCTAGTTTCATAATGACTTTGAGGAAGCAGAGGATGTCATTTACCTCTCCTCTTACAGAAAAGCTCACAGCTGCTTAATTTGACAGCAAGAGGGAATGTTAAACTTCAAGAGAAACATACAGACATGTGCTTAATGTGCACATGTAAATATAACTAACAATATTCTAGAGAACAGGTATCTGCAACCATCAAAGACAATTTTGATGAAAGACAAATTATGTAACTGCATCACATTTTTGGCATTTATTAGATTTATTATGTACACAGTCACCATTTACATGTCTGAGCATAACAGAGCTTATATGTCTCCTCTGAAACGTGTAACAGTGGCACGTGTAAGCTAAGCGCCCATCTATTAAAAAAAGTCTGAAAAGTACAACTCAAGGCTCAGTAACAAATAAAACTGTATATTGAATAATGTTTCACCAAACTTCTCAAAACCCTTCAGAACACCTCAGCAAGTGCATGCATTATGAAAGCAACTGTCAGTAAAATCCATGGAGGTTATGGTAGCCTATCCACCAGTGTGCTCATTATCTTTTGTCTAAACAAAATGTAGAGCCACATCTTGGAGAAAATTAGTGCCTGAATTGATGCGACTTTGTAGTTATGCAAGAAGCTTGAAATCCTAAAGATTTAGTAATCTGAGCTGTCACGACGCAGTGTAATACACTGCAAACAAAGGGCTATTATTATAAAAGAGCACAGTATATTGTCATTGTAACTGTTGTGAAACAGCTCTGTTGACGCAGGTTTCATCTCTTTCAGTGTGCATGAGGTGGGAGGGACTCCAGTTTTTTTGCACAATTACACTTTTCTTTTTCCTGAGCCAGAGAAGATCCTAATACCCAATAAACTGTGAGAAAACTACAAGTATTTTTTTAGCTGTAATGGCTCAAGTTGCACTAGAATATGTATACATCTTTATCCCCATATGAAAAAGATCTGAATATGGTCAACATTAGGGAATCACACATAGTTGACAACGGCATTAAGGAATTATTTTCTAATCGCTTGAGAAACTTAAGTCTCTTGGGCAATTTGTTGACCACACTCAAGGCATCAAAACAATAATGTTACTGTTAGAAGAGACCAGAGTGGACTGCACATCTGCATTCACCCCGAGGTTACGTAAAAGATAGATATTAAAAGTAGCCATCCGGACAGAGCTGAGTGGACGGCTGTTTAGCAGGCAGCTGCCAGAAGTAGAAGCTTATACACATACTGTACAGTCACATTAAAAACAAACACAAATCACTGTAAGAATACACATCGAATACACAGTAGGAACATGTAGTAGAACGCACAAACATACACACATTATTCTCTGGAGAACATACACAGGAGGTATTTAAAAGCAGCGATAACAACTACATTACCCACCATTGCTGAGGGAACCCGGGCCTGAGGGGCCCACGGGACTCACCACAGAGAGCCACTTCAAAGCCCCGCCAAAATAAGATTCTGGGTATCATGAATGAAAGGCTACAGACTACAATGAATATAACAACAAACTGAAATAGCTGCCAATAAAGTTGGGCTGTACGAGGAATGGTTCCAACTTCCAAGTTGTATATTTTTGCAGGTGTGCGTGTTCCCCTCATGAATGTCTACATATGTTCAGGGAAATGCTGCATTTAGGTTACATGCTTTTATTAGCCCAGGGCAATGGAGGAAGACAGACCGTGCCCCTGTGTTACTTAGACCTAGAGTGGATACTTGTCTAATCAATCAATAAAAAAAGCTTTTGGCTATATGTACACATGCTTTCACACACACACACACACACACACGGCTCTGGTTGTCCATTGCAGAGAAAGCCCCACATGCACCTTCCCCCGTTACTCTCTACTTACAGACAAATTAAGACATTGATTTCCCTCCTTGTACTTAAACTTGTATTGATTTGGCTCAGCTGTCTGAAATTACCTCCAAGCTGCATACCTCATGGACACACTTTGACGTGGACACATGCACAAACACACACGCACAAACATTTATGACCAAAATAATTGCGAAATGCTAAGTTTACCCATAGAGATCATGTACAGCACTCCAGCAAAACAGCTGTCACATCACAAACCTGCACATGAGCACATGCACCCACACACACACACACACACACACACACACACAGAAATATACACAGAGTTTGATCACAGCTTTGAGGCACACAATCCCTTACAACGGCGTCCGGTGATTCATGGCAGTACATCAATCTTTTGTGCCTCTCAGGTGTTCTACGCGCAAACACACACACACACACACACAGCTATACACTCAAAATAACTGAGGATGCATATACACAAACACTCTGAGGTAGAAACACACACACACACACACACACATCAGTGCCCCAGTGTAATTACCTGGCTCTGCTGGGACAGAGCCTTGGGTGGGGCCCAGGTGATGAGGGGAAAATGAGGTTGATGAGTCTAAACCACCTCAAGAAATTACCTCTTTTCTCGCTGCTCTATATTCCTTTTGTGTCACTCCTTTTCCGTGTTTTTTCCCCTCATACAGCTGCAGATGTGATAAATGAGTCACTTCTACCGTGCGCACTACAGTCTTAAATCATATGCACCTTTTTTCCACCAGCAGCATCTAAACAACCTTCTCTTACATGAAGAGAGAATATAGCCTCCAAGGACAGAAAGAAACTCCTTTCTCTTCATGTCAAATATTGTGTGTGGTTGAACTTGACTTCTTCACATTAACTAGCAGTGTCCCCAGGCTACAGGCACAGTGTCCTTGTAAAAGTGTGGGCTGGACCCTAGGATGGGAAAATGTGAAGTGGAGAGTGCGGTGTGAAGTGATTAGGTCTTTGTCCAAATGCCTCTGGCTGCACTATGGCCAACTTCTGCCAAGGAGACAGTAGAAGAGGAGGAGGAAATGGAGGGGAGCAGATAGGAGATAATAGTTAAATCTAGGCAATATCTCTAAAATGAACACTGAATCTAATGAGTCCCCGTAAGAGGGTTGCTAGTGCCGATCCCACTGAGAATCAACACCCAGTCTGGAGCTTTCTGTAGCTTTTAGCTCATTGTTTTAGGTTTTCTGGACTCTGGGTAGCAAGATAGAGGACTCCATTCGGATACCCAAGTTTCTCAGTTTCTGCTGGATGTTTAAGTAATGTAAGACAAAGGTTTGCTGTAGAACTTGACAAATTGATGTGGTATAACAAGGTTAAGGTATTTGTTTAAAAGCGATCAAAATGACTAAATCCGTCTTTAAGAAAAAAATGGAGTAAAGAGCAGAGGATGGAAGAGAGAAGACAACTCTGTTATTTAAACTGTCACAGTTATGATAACACCAAGTGTGAGCATATATACATTCATAGTTAGGCCATATTAAGATATTAACATAAGAGGATGGTCTTTATATGGGCTCCATCTCACTCACATTACTGGCACACTGTGGTTGGATTATCATCATACCTTTCTGATCAGAATGTCTAAAAGCTGCCTAAGATTCGAGCACTCTTAACCACTTATTTTCACCAAGGTACACAATTTCTGACGAGCACATATTAATTGACTAAGTAAATACAGTGGCCAACACCCTGAATGACAGATAGACTGTGATTAGAGTAATGTCATTAGGCAGCCCACCAGATCCTGCAAAAACACGAATTCTTGCATATGACTTTAGCAAAACAAAAATGTACATCCATCAAAACCAAAAAGTCCTCCCACTCTCAACTGTGAGTGAATTTTGGCACGATCAAGGCAACCAACTATATTTAATTAGTCACTTAAAGGTGATGTAAGTCAACAGTTGGTGTAGGTGGTGCAGGTGTAACAAACAAAACACTGTCCGGTATGTCTGCAATTAAAACCCAAACTGAATGAACTGCTAGCAACTTTTCTATTTTTCCATTTGCAATGTGAAGAGTGTAAAGATGACAAGGAGACAAGAATTAAATGAGAAGGAGAAGACTAAGATTGGGATAATTGGGGGCAGAGACGACCAGAGGGAACTGAAACAGATAAAGGGGATACTAAATTTGCAGCTATGTGTTTTAGGAAATTAAATACCCCTGGTTGAGTACTGTATGTATCATCACAAAAGAAACTCGTGAAAGTAAAGATGCATAGAGAGAAGGAAGAAATGGTTTTCTAAAATACCTGAAAACACCTTTGAAGGTATCCTTGCACAAGTGAGGGCAATGTGCTCATTAGCAGCGATCAGATATGCCTGATTTATTACTTTTCCTTAGATGCAGATGTACTTGGTAGAAAACACATTTAGTATGTGTAGAATGAGGAATATAGACAATGCAGTATCTTGGCACACAGACACATTACAACCTTGTTTGCATCACTTTTAGTTTGCGGTATAAATAGAACCTGTCTTGGGAACACAGCGAGAGTGAGGAGAAAGGAATATTTTGGGGAAAGTTTAGTCTCTATCCTGATAAAGAAGTGCAGAAAACCAGCAGAGGGAGAAAGAGGTGAGAGACAGAACACCCACAGTCAGCCCCTCCTCCCACTCCTCCTGGGGCTGTGTGCCATTGATCTGCCTGCAAGCAACGCTTCTAGTGGTTTGGGAGAGAGCACAAGAAAAGCAGGCACATAGACTAATCGAAGGGCCAAATGAAAATTGAGAGGCAATTTAGGGAGCCAATAGCACAGAGGATTCTTTGTGAAACAGGGGCCTGGAGTGTGTGTGTGTGTGTGTGTGTGTGTGTGTGTGTGTGTGTGTGTGGGTGTGTTAGTGTGGTGAAGAAAGAGTATGGAGTGACATGAAAGAAAGAAAGAAACAGGGAGGGAAGAGACAGATCAATTCAACACATTAGAGTCCTAGACTAGACCAGCTCTCTCTTGGCAGAGAAAGCACCCACTTCCTGTTCTCCCGTTCCCTCCTCTTTCATTTCCCCGTTCCACTGCATCTTCCCCTCTCTTCTTTTTCTATTTTCCTCACTGTTGTTTCTTCAGTTTCCTGTTGCTCTACTTGCTCTGATGACAAGACCTGCACCTGCAGTGGGCTGCCCGAGGGCATGCAGTCTTCATTAATGGTGTATGGTTGGATGAAGCCTGCGGTGAAGTAAGAATGTTGTTATGAGCTGGTACAGTGGCATAATGATGTCATCATCACGCAGAAGGCAAGGTGACTCGTTGGTTCTCTGCAACAGCATGTCACAATTGTCGTTAGCTTTCATGTGTACGTGTGTGTGTGTGTGTGTGTGTGTGTGTGTGTGTGCAGTTGTGCCACATTCAATTCTTCCCTGTAGCTTCAGGATTGCAGGCATGGCAGTGTCTGTAAAATTGTCAGGTGTCCTTACTTTGTGAAACAGTATGCAATGATGAGTGACAATAATAGGAGAGAGACAGGAAATATGTGATCATCTCCATATGATGGCTCCCACCTGGGGCAACAGAGTTCTCCATTCATCATATTAGATCATTGTAAATTGAATACCTTTAGGTTTTGGGACTGTCTTAAAACTAGCAATTTGAAGACGTCACTTTGGGTTTGAGGGAAATGCGGGAAATGCTGCAGTATTGGCATTTTTCACAATTTTGTGACATTTGATAGACTTGATATGGTGATCACATTAATAATTAGATTAATTGTTAAGGAAAATAATCAGAAGCTGCTAAAATAATTTGCTGACGTTTTGTGTTTTTGTTAGTTAAAACAGCTTGTACATTGCATACCATCACATGTAACTATAATGCATTACAATTTGTAGGTTTAAGTATAAGAATACCCTGAAAAGACTACCTCTGAACATGCTGCTCTGTCACTTTCTCTGCCCTCTGACGCTGCTCACAGTGGGAGGCGAGCAAAAAGAGAACTTTCCCATGGGAATGAAGAAGGTATGTCACTGTGTATGCAGCACAGCTCACCGAGTCACCAGGATGTCCTGAGTGAAACTGTTCTCTATAACAAAGAAAAGTTACCCTCTTTAGCCATGCCTCCCTGCCTGCTGGCAATTACAGCTCCACTGCCTGAATCATTAGAGTAATTTACTTACAAAGTGCTCTCTACTCTGCTTTGAAGAGTCAAGCTGCCCCACCATTTCCCCCCGGCATTGGACCAGCACACTCACATTTCGACCCAGTCGATATAAATGATCATCTTCTTTTTGCTCTCTTATAGCACCAAGCTCTGAAGTTCTCTGCACTCAGGTGTAGTATTTGTAATACTCGCAAGACCAGCATTGTGTCTAACAGACTAGAACCTCTTTATATCAATATACCAATAGTGGCAGAGAGGTTGCACAGTCACAGTCGTTTTTCAGTGTTGTTTTGTGTGACATTAACCACTATTTTAAAGCTTAGAAAATGGGAAAAATGCTTTCAAACTGGAATTAAATCAATCCATTCTACTAAACTCCAACAATATACTTTGTATGTTAAGATTTTATATACATTAAAGCTCGTTTTTTCCTCTTTAAAATGGACCAAATCCCAAAAAAGAAAAAAACCCCCACTGCAGATCCACGAGCTGTGCAGGTATCTCTGCTCTGCAGCCTGTGTGAGCATGTTCATTTAACATGGGCAGTGGCAGGACATGGTCTCTGTGACACAGCTGACGTGTAGCTATGAACGAGCCCTTTAATCCGTGTAGTCTTTTCTGCTCCTGGTAATTAACATTTTTGTGTTAATCTAATAAACCATGTTATTTTAATCCCTATTCGTAGCCTTAACCACATTTTTTAGGTATATGTGTGGTCATCTAGGCTCTATTAGCAGTGATCGATACGCATATTACATGTAATTCCATGTTCATTACACATGTGTAGATTGTATTGCCATTTGCAAGACCCACACATTGATCAGTTGGCAAAGGAAGGCTACAGTTTATATATAAATTCATGTCATGATTAGAATCAACCAACCAGACATGGAGGAACAGGATAACTGATGAGCTGGGTGTTGATTAGATGGAAAAGAAATGCAGTGAGTGAACACACATAATGTACACACACGATTAAATCCCAATATCTTCCATCCCGTTTACTCCAGTCTGTGTGGTATATGACATTTGCCAGTAAATGATTTTGTCAATTAATCAAATGTCAGCCTGGGAAAAGCAAATGGCAGGTGTTGGCTGATAAAGGGGATCGCTTACAGAAAGAAGTGAACTGCTGTATTCCAAGTAGGAGCTGGAGAACGTACAGAGAGAGGGATTGGGACTTGGCAGGAACTGTAGTTTTATCACAAAGCATTGTGATACTTGTCTTCATCCAAGGCCAAGTCCTGTTATGCTGAGATACAACAAAGACATAGTAGTGGGTCGAGCTGTGCCGAGTGAGTCATTTTCACCTGGCAATTTTTCTACTCCGTCTCTGTCATTGACAAACTCACAGATGTTATTTCAAAATTTCTCTGCACACCATCCTTTCTACCTTAACTCTTTCACAGCTCCTCAAAGGATATGTTATTGATCAGAGCCTGAAATACAGTTTAAAGTGTGTACTTCGTCCTGCAGCTGATTTTACAGCTGCTTTTTTACAGTATTGCCTTTTCTTCCCCCATCCAGTCTCCCTCTGCCTCTCCCTCCTCCCTCAGGTGGTGTTGGACCACAGTGGTGTGCCCACTGGCAGCACCGGGTCTCCATCCATATTCAGCAAAGCTCTTCTCTAGGGTGGGAAGCCATGTGCCAGGAAAGAGAGAGCAATGCCATGCCTCAGAGGGCCGCTGTGTGTGGCTCCATAGTCAGACAAAGCTGTCTCTCTTTTGCTTTATCAGAAACAGTTTTACAGACACAACCATGCAGACACTTGGACATAAATGCTAACCCTGTATAAAGAGAAAGCCTGAGATACAGACAGTCTTGTGGTTGCATACTCCCAGCACATATTTACTATGTTAAGCAGGGTTGGAGGGATGTCCCGTCAGCAAAATGCACGTCTGGAGGGGAGAGCTGATGAAAACAAAAGGGAAGGAGGTTCAGCTTCCTGACGACAGAGATTAAATGAAAAATATGACCTGCAATGTTAATGCCACCACACAGTTCCTGCTAATTATTTTCATGATACATCCCTGCACACAGTATAAATGACACATTATTTCTAAGCAACTGTTTAATTAAAAAAATGACAAAATATAATGCTGTAAAACAGACTCACAGGACAGACTTACACTCGCTTTGCAACTCACCATGTGTATATTTGTCAGTATTTTTGTGTGTGGGCGCAGGGGGGTGTGTTTTTTTTTCTACAGCCAGTTTCAGAAGCAACAAAGAAATCTGGCTCAGTGAGCTGTTTTGATGAGAGCTGTGAGCACCCTCTAGTGTTTAAAACACACACACATTTACCTCTGTAATTATAAAAAAGATGAATGGCAGCTGAATCGCAGATGCCACCCTCAGCATCACACAATGTGGGTAATGGTACTTATTGCTCTGATCTAATGGATTTATTGTCTGTACACCCACCGTCCTGCTAGATATCCGGGGTTTTTTTTAAGAGAGCATTTCAATCTCAGGAGACTCATTCAAACATGTGGTGTGCAACAGCTACAAAACACAGTGGAGGCAGCATCATAATGAGACATCCATCATAAGGAAACGTAATGAAAATGGCAATAAAAACAAAACAAGACTACAAGACTCCATCATCTATAACTTGCTTGTTCAAACACAAAACCATTACTCACTGCAACTAGACTGATTATTGTAGAATTATCAGTGTGAATTAGTTAGTGAACAAGAGGGATGATGTCTGGCTAGATGTAGCTTAATCTTCATATATATTATACATGGACAGCTCTCCTCTTCTACTACAGGCCCAAACCACATTACAGTTACACAAAATTAAAAAAACTAAAGTGTAGTTAAATGGAAAATGTGTCTTTTGCTACCATACCTCAATTTTATTGGAATGCTGAGGGAGAACTGGTGGGAAGAAGCAATTAAAATGCTGTCTTTTTTGACTACAGGTACACAATCTCTACGCTACACAATGATAGGAAGACGCCTCCCCTTTCTGCAACACAGCTCCCAGTATGACTCAGTATGACACATGTGTGGGTGCCACTCATCACTCATGACAGCCTGAAAATGACTCTGCTGTTATGCAGAAACTGTTTTTTTATCTCTTCTGTTGCTTTTGTTTCTTTCTCTCACTCGCGCATAGGCAAACACACTTATAATGAAACATTCATGTATTATACATGCACATACCACACACACAAAGTTTTATAATTAGCTTGCACATTTTTCCTCTGTTTTTTTCCCCCGTGTTGATGGACTCACCTTGACAGCCCCATCAGCACAAAGCTAAAACAAAAAACATGAAATCTAAATTGTGAGACAGAATTTCTTTCCCTCCAGCTATAATACAGCCTGACCCTTTTACACCTACATTCAATAATGACACATTCTGGCCATATCAACCATATTTTACAGCATTCTCACTTGTCTGTTTCCAATTTATTTTGCCCTGCCATGCAGGTGAGAGGAGGAAGAGAGATCAAACCCGTTGGTTGCGTTTCTAAAGGTGTAAAAAATCTCTACAAAAGCAATATCTCTATAATAAGAGGAAGTAGCATACATTAGTTATATTACAGAGCACACACAGCAGTGGTAGAAAGAACACATTTTTTATGCCACTTCCAGCTGAAAGACAAAGATACAATTACAAATGAGGACAGCATTGGCTTATAAAGGTTAGGGAGTTGGTTATACAGAAATGCAGCAAACAGACAAATGACCCTGAAGAAAGCAAGCAAATCTGTATACAGACTGTTTTGTAATTATTTTAGTTTCTATGTGGGCTTATATTGTGCAAGCATTAGCCAATTAAAGTTGCTGATTGATTGTAGGGTTGAAGTAATGCCTCAAGGGAAATACATTTTGAAGTGCCAGTGCAGAACAATGAACCTAAGGAAAATCTGTGTGCAATGTTGCCATGCATCCTTTCTATAGACCATCTACTATACAATCACATGACCTATGGATTGATTATTATTTGCTGCTGTTGCTGTTGTGCAGATATTCTCACAGAGGACAAAAACAGGTGTAACTCAGTCTTCACTGAAATTCACTGAAAGCGGTCTGCATGCACATTGCATTCACAGCTGGCAGATAAAAATGAGGTATAAAGTTAAACGTAAGAATAAGGTGTCAGTGCCGCTGCTTTAATCACCATCTAAAGACTTCTTTCTCATTTAGAGAGATGCGGGGAAGAATAGACAGGTATTTACCTTATCAACTTCAGATTTTAAATGGATTTAAAATACTTTACTGTGTGCTTACTGCTCGGAACCCACTGCTCCCATGGTTAATTTTTATATTTTTTGCAACTGAACTGTTTATCTATCAGGACATGCAATAAATGTTGACTTACACTGCATTTAGCTTATCCATAATATTGTAATTATGGAAAGCCCTGCATTGAACGATTTGAACTATTTTGAATATAAAATACTGCACACTTATTTAATTTAAATCACAATTTGTTTGATTTTTTGGGTGCAGAAACACACAGATTATAGCAATATATACAGGATGCTTACACACTAAACACTATGGAATATATACAGTATATATATTAACAAATTAGTATCTTAAAGAGTTGTCGTCATGTTCAGCATTCACATTACATGCAGTGCACACACAGAAGCATACACACACACACACACACACACACACACACACACACTCATACATACTTATATTACATACATACAGTGATAATTCATTTAGAGGCACATGAAATAAGACATTTTATCATTTGACTTGCCGCCTGCCTGAAACCCATTACTTCCCATATTACCAGTAATAGGAAATGATGCAGATTGGCTGACCTTTCCCACAAACCCATGCTTCAGGAGTCTCAGCAAACCATCTGTGGAGATTGGACAGAAATATACCAATAAACACATAAATGAGGAATACCGGTATGTGGGGAATCAACACAGCCTGGATGGGCCTATCTGGAGCCATTTTGTGAGTGTGTGTACAGTAAGTGTTTTGCAACCATTATTTGATTAATCTTGTTAATTATTATCAATGAAACAAGTATTGTCTATGTAGCAAAAGCCTGACATAGTGTATGCCCCCATGCATTGTTGTCCAAAAGTTATTACACCTATAACGATTCCTTTTGGGCGACATATTCCTTCATTGCAATAAACACAGCCACATTTTATGTCACATGGTTTTTCAAAGATTTTGAAGATTGCATCCACAACCACAAGTACAAAAAAATGACAACTTATGTATTTCAAGCTCTCTTTTTCCACTGTAGTGCAAATTGTACTTTAAATTAGCAGAACTTAAACCTGACATTTAGTACACACAGCTCCCTCTCATGTTCTCCTTTGGCTCACCGTTTGTCCTCTCGCAAAGCAGCCGAGACAGGTCCTGTCAGTTTAGGTAATGAGAGGTGATCTGTAGTGCTTGATCCAATTATAGCAAACTGGATGGCATAAAGTAGCAGTCAGAGGGCCGGCACAGAAGAGAAAGAGTGAAGGAAGCTGGCACACAAAACAAAAAAAAGACACGTGCGTCTGTGTGCCTCTCAGTTAGCCTTTCATGTGCATGGATCACCTATCACTCTTGTACATGCATATACTGTTGCTGCAATTTTGTGTAACCATGAAGTTTCTGTCTAGTCTGAATACTGCATTTAACTAGCACCTACTTAAGCCCTCCAGTTGTGGAGTGCTCGGGGGTCTACGGCCTCTGCATCCACAGCCTATTAGCTCAGGCAGGCCCCATCACCCAGCTCACCCATGCATGAGATAGACCCTCTGTAATACAAATTGTCTGCACCACTTACGGCAGCTCCACCAGAGAGCACACATGGCAGGCTTTAATTGGCGAGACCCTCAGCGTGGGACAGACTACAGGGGAGGGAGTGTCCACTGCACAGCCACAGAGGGGAGAGAGGGGTAAGGGGAAGGGGGGAGAAGACAAGAGGAGAGATGGGGAGGGAGTAAAGGAAGGGACGGAACAACAGGGAGAAGGGAGGGAGTGGTGGATGGAGGAGAGTAAAGATGGATCGAAGAAAAGAGGTGACAGGGGAGATAGGAGGTGAGGAAGAGGAGCAGCATGAAGCTGCTAGAAGCTCGTTTCCCACCGAAATCCATTAATATTTTTCACAGAGAAAATTAAGGAGTTCAGAAAGTCTTCTCTCATTAGGTTCTGAAAGGAGGTGACTGAGTAAGTGTATACATGTGTGCGTGTGTGGTGCTGCTAAATTAATAAGCAGGTGGATTACATACAGTAATACAACGCTTAGACAAAAGAATATCAAGACTTTGGTTTATGACAGTAAAAACGAACAAACTTCTGTTTGATGCAACATCTAGAAATGTGAAATAATCAAGAAAGCGTTTCCAATTGCAACTGATATCAGAAGAGATTACTTTCTTTACTCAGTTATTTATATATTTACATGGCAATCATTAAAAGGTATGAATGCATCAATTATCTTTTAGGTATTCCCTTTAAACATCATCAAGTGTCCTGGTAGCTCAGTGCTCTAGAGTATGCACCATGCAAATCCAAAGTCCTGGTTTGCTCTCTCTTTACTTGTGTCTGAGGACAAAACTGGCAACAACAAAAAAAATAATAAGAAAAGAGTGATAAATAGATCATTTTAAAAAGCAGGATTAAGAGTCTGCAGCCATTATAGCAGCTCTGTGAGGGTCTACTTAGGAATAGCTGTGCTTTTAGCTAAATGCTAACATCAGCCTGATAACATGCTAACAATGACTATCTGCTATTATGCTGATGCTAAGAAGGTATGTTTACCATCTTAGGTGATCATGTTAGCATGCTAACGTTTGCCAAATAACATTAAACACAAAGTAAAGTTGAGGCTGATGGGAATGTCTTTAGTTCTGCAGGTATTTGGTCACGTTGGAAAAATTAAAAATGTGACCTGATGGTGGCGCCAGATTAAAATTCAGGAGATCACCAAAGTGATTACAATTCATCCTGGGGAAAAACGAATGCATCCACCCCACAGATGTTGAGACATTTCACTCAAAATCACAAATGTGAAACAGGGGATCTCCAGAGTCATTAGGATATATTGGCGGGTCACTGTGAATGTCTGTACAAACTTTTATGGCAATCCATCCAATAGTTTTTGATATATTTCAGTCTGGACTAAAGTGGTCTGACCGTCCGACCGACCGCCATTCCTAGAGCCATGCTGCTATCATGGTTAAAAAACATTCTCTCCCTAAAATATTGTTAAGCATTTTAGCTGCTATCAATCAAAAATGTTAGAATAACAGCAATGAGTATACATTTTGCAAGAGTATATAATAAAATAATTTTGCATGTAAAACTCCGCATTCAGTGGTTTTATAGTTTCCTCTCATTCACTGTCCACACACAACAGAAGTAAATGGGCAGAAGGGACATTTACAGGAACGCTGCGCTTCTGTGTCGAACACAGAGGAACTATTCAGACCATGACAAGCTACTAAATGTACTGTAAGGTGCACAGGGACATATTGAACCGGCTATGTTGGCTACTGATAAGCTACACATACGACACATAACAGAGAGTGAAGCTGCCACAGACCTGCATCAAGATACAGTTACTGGTAGGTTCTGACTTTAAGTAGTTAAATGTGCAGCACTCTAAGCATGTGTACAAGTCAAAATGTCAAAGTGGCAGTATATTATAACCTGGGGCAATATAGGCCTGCTGTATGTTGCTGTCCCTACCAGCCATAGCAAAAAAAAAAAGAAAATAGAACTGCAATTCTTAGAAAATGACAGCAGGGGTCATTGCAAGCCTAAACTTTTCTCCAGTACCGTGGCCCTGTTCTCCACATTCACACATGCATAAAAGAACTTGTCTTCACATCTCATACAAAGAGCTTTGAGGAGAGTTTTGTCATTACTTGTGTCCTTGAGCTTTTGTGATATTTTCTCTTTAAGCTGAAGTTCTGTTTGACACATCCTCCTGTTTTGACGTCATCACCCATCTTCAGTCGTCGTTGACGCAGAGTTTCTGAACTCCGACCACTGTTAGAAATCTATGGATGCTCACACCTTTATTAAAGACGTGAGCTGTTCTGTGGGACGAGCTGGAATAACTCGGAAACAGAAACGTGCAGCAGACATCAAAGTCTCATTCGGAGATGATAAAGATGAGAAATGATTTCAGTCCTTATTACATGGGATGGTCAATTAAAGCCCTAAAGCAGCATTAATGGACTTACAGCTGGTAACTTTACTATATTGGGATCCTTTTTAAAATATGCATTATGAAAATCAGCATCAGAGAAGCAAACTTATAATAACTGGGTTTCTTTCAGTGCTGCGAAGAGGCAAAAGTGCACACATATTTTTGCATATTACAACAACCACAGTGCAGCATCAAATGATGTCTCTTATGGTGTAAAAGATGGCCTTGGGTTAAAAAGACCAGAGAGTCTTTACACTACACTGCAGCAGCAGACAAACACATGTGTGACTACATGCACAAACTGAATTAATAAAGATCCTACTTACAGGTCCACCACGTGTTGCCCCACCCACGCACCATCATTACACACAGGCACAGGGACACACACACACACACACACACACACAGAGCGAGCGAGAGAGAGCGAGAGAGTTCTGTAATCTCTTAATCTCTCTGGTGAGAATCAGGATGGTTGAGTCGTGCAGACAAGAAAGTAGAGCTGTTTGAGCCCAGGTGTGTGTGTGTTTGTACGTGTGTGTGTGTGTGTGTGTGTGTGTGTGTGTGTGTGTGATTTGAGCAGTGAGCTTTGCTTTAAGGCCCTTTGGGGATGAAAGGCCTTCAGACAAAACTCAACAAAGTGAAGGAACAGTGAAAAAATACAATCCGTCGAGAGCAGCTCTTTTTTTGTTTAAAGCAACCAATCACATGGTGAAAGGATGTAGGTAGCTTGTGCAACGTAAAGATGGAGCAGTGCAAATATGAACAAAAAACCTTTTAATCACCAACTTGTGCACTTTATTCTGCATTTTATTCACTGCTTGCTGGGCTTGCCATCTGCAGTACAGCAAACACTGCCACAAGGACTCCAGCGAGAAGGAAGGATAAATGAGGTCACATGGGAGCCTGTTTAGAAAGTACTGTTTAGAAAGCAGTGTCACCATTTCTACTGTGTAGCTGCAAAAGTAGCCATAAATTAATAATCTCCCAAAAAACACTTTTTATTACTACTTTATTACATTGCTTGGTAATTGATGCCCATTTCATTTGCAATTGTTGAAACAGTCAAACCTTGAACAACACCACATGACTAGCATCCCACATGTATTAATGATGAACATATACTGTATCGAAGAACATCCTAATGCGTGGGAAGAGTGAGCACCTGATGTCCACTTCAGAGTTCACTTATTTCCATCCGGACACCACATGCTTGGATAATGCAGAGCATCTTATTACTTCATTAAGTATTTCATCGCCTGGTCTCACAAGGTATGGACATATTTAGCATTTTATTATTGAGCATGCACGCTCTGTAGGCAGATATTGCTCTTGTGTTGGGGTGTTCGGCAGAGATGCGTCGAGGGTGAGACCTCACCCAAATCTTAGCTGTGGGCTATGAGATGCTGCAATAATAATGCCTTCTTCCTTGTCTTGCTTGTGCACTAAATCGTTTCACTTAGCCAGATGCTTTATTTATGAAATGAGGGAACCTTACACCGTGGGCGGACGGTTCAGTGCCTCAGTCTATGGATGGCAAGGGGCAATTTGACGCGAGATGAAAAGGGATCTTTATGAGGAAAAATTAATGAAACGTGTCCCTCAGCTAAAATATGTCCAAAAAGAGCAGCTAGCCTCCACACAATCCCACTGATTATATTTTGACAAATCACCCACATGATGGAGGGAAATGTATTTGAATGATTCTTGTTCGTGTGTGTGTGTGTGTGTGTGTGTGTGTGTGAGGGAGGATGATCATTTAAAACTCAATTTGCCCACGATAAAATCGCCCAGATATCCCATATTCAAGTAATTACATCCAATCAGTTGTGTAACGGCGTGTAAATCTGTTTAAAGTTACTGGCTGAATTCAAACGAGGAAAAACAATGTTTGCCTTGGAGTTTTTTAGAAATCAAGTCAAGTGTTTATTGCAAAACAAAAATGAGATTAAACTGATTTCCAACGGGGAAACAGAATGAGCACAGACATTTCATGACACAATATAAAAACATACAAACAAAATAGCTCTGTGTGTGTGTGTCTGTGTTTTTCTGTGCACACAGAAATCAAAGGGTCTTTGAGGCGGTGGAACTGCGTCTGCATTGAGGCCTTCGGTTCTTTTAGCCAGAGACTGTTGTGTTGCTATGGAAACGCCTGTTGAACGAGGGTTGTATGAATCTTTCAGAAACCCCCTTTTTTCTTCCGACCACTTGGGATCTTTTCATAACACACACAACATACAAAACTTTCCACGGCGAGGAGGGCGTCCAGTCGCCAGTAAAATCGGTCAAAGTGTCTTCACAGTTTATCAGCATCAGAGGCTCGGTATTGTTTTAAGCAAAACGGCTATCAGACGGAGCGCCTCAGATGACTGAAACAAAACACCTTGGCAACGCATGCAGACACAAACAGTGTCTACATAGATGCAAAGAGGCCAAACATCATGCATGCTAAAAAGATGTTTGCTCACAGCTGGAGAGGCAAACAACAACCCTCTCCTCTCGCTTTCTCTCCATCTCTTTCAGCGCACCATGAGCGCTGGGTTAATAACAAGATTGTCAGCAAATGTGCTTTCCTTTATCTCGTGTCCTTGTACTGAGACAAAAAAAACAAACTAGAAGCTGTAGTAGACCAAATAATCTCCAAAATTTTTTTACTTATTTCCTTGCACTCTCCTATATTTGCCAATATATTAAGGATGTGGGTGTGAGAAACTCTAGCCCATGGAAAGATTAAATTTATCCTACATGGACTATAATTTATAGTATCTTGTAGAAGAAATGAAATTTTATGAGGGATTTGAGAAGCAATTCACTGGTTAGTGGTATGATTGTGATGGGAATACAGACACAGATGCTAATCAATATTTCAGCTCAGTGTAAAGACAAGGGATAGTGATGGGAGACTTTCAAACAAACAGCAGAGGTCCCGAGGTTTTCAGGCGTGCACATAAGACCCTGCCATCGGTGCCGGGTACTTCAGGCTGTTGCACCTTTAGCATGAATGATTAATCCACTTCAGCTTTTATGTGTCTTGGAGGGGAGACAAAGTGTTCTGGCTCATCAGTACTACATCCAGGCATGATGGTGACACAGTGCTAGATTTAAAGAGGAGCCTTTATACTAATCACGCCATCTGAATTTGCCTTTCTTTTCTCTTTCTCCTGCCATCAATGTATGTATTAATCAAGCCCAAGTAGTTTCATTTAGCTACGAACTCTTGGAGTCTGCACAGGATTGCATGTCTTTTCACTCCAGTCAACAGCAGCAGAATCTGACAGTACTGATTTTGCATAATGAGGGATCTCTTATGTTGGTATATACACTAATGTGGTATTTACTTGATTTTACAGCAACAAATAGAACCATGGAACAAAGATTGTGCATAATTGCCACTGAAACAGCTGTACATGAATATGTTGGGCTTTATTTAACACAAACTGACTGGCATATCACTGTTTGCTCAGTGTGGAGAGATATAAGGGTTGAAATAGTAGATTACTACTCATCCACAAGTAGTGAATCAAAGGCAACTGGACTTGCAGGACATTTCCCCGTTCCTCTTAGATGAACCTTCAACACCAAAAAGCAGGTCGAGTAGCGTTTGACCTGTTTACTTACCTGGAGGGCTGAGAATCTTCATAGACAACCCTTTACCACATTTTCAGCAGTTTTCATGATGAAAAGTGAAATGTTTACCAAACCCTCGGCTCAGCCGGTTCACCACCTCACCCACCAGGCAAAGCATTCTGGGAAATTCATTTTCCCTTTCATCAAAAAAAGCAAGATTTCATTTTGTAGGACGACTGTGCTCAGTAGAACAGACACTTGAAGATCAAACTCTGTTGAGGAGACACTGCTGATAACGGTTTTCCCCATCGCTTTGGTGTGTTTTCATATGGCATTGCCTCGAGTGTTGTGGCATTTCAAAGTGGTAGACATCTGTGTGAGTCCAAGTTGGGTTTAGCAATACCACTGCTTTTTACGTTTAAGCATTTTTGTACTTTTTTGCTGATAGAATTAGCTTGAATTGTTGTACTAGATAATGAGTTGTTTTGCTTTTACATTCTATAAAATGTACAATACACACTTCTGAGAGGAAAATATATAGAATGTATCAAAGTCAGGATGACCTAAGTCACCATGGTGCAACGTAAACTAAGTTTTATAAATACACAGTGCAGGGGCAACAGAACCCATAAGGCACTACAAAAATACAGTATGACTTTCTCTAAAAATAGTGTCTGATCTCTTGAGCCAAACCTGTGGAAGGCTATTCAAAGTGTTTAGGAGGTTTCTTAGTTTCTAGCATGTTACAAACCATCAGTTATGTGTCACATCCTCGTGTAGAACATTTTGCTGTCTTTGTAAATACAAATAGCACAGAAATGTCACCAAAAATGTGTCCTATTTTACACAATGGCAGCTTAATCAACTAAATAAATGGAATATTTTCTGTTAAGTTCATTCAGCTCATTTATTATATTACCATTCACTAAAAGATTTTATCCTTTACACTGTGCATGGTGTTCATTTACTTTGCAAATACCATTTGTATCAACATCATCTACATATAAATTCAATCAACCTCTTTCACTACAGTAAGAAGAACTATGTACAGTAACAATACAGCATGGTTTTAACCTCATGTTAGTACAGCCCTGGTGTAAATGTCAATGTAGGAGTGTTCTCTGAATAGGCCCATTAGTAATTACACTTTTCAGGCCTGGCGTTGACATAAAGTGAATGAGTAAGGGATATTTTCCTTTTAATAAGAGTAGGCTGTGTCTTGAATTCTGTCCAAATGTCCACGCAGTGTAAAAGGCTTTCTAGCTATGGAGGGGTGATTAGACAGAAATTTCTGTCACTTTGTCATGAGAATACAATGGTTGAAATTGTGGTTGTTGATGGTGGTAAAATATGGGCCTGCATTTCAATTTCATTACAATTTCTGATTTGAATAAACAACCCTACTTAGAGCACTAACTTTCAAAGGTGATGATTGTTGTAACAAACTTCTGATTTCTCATTTAAATATCTTGTTGCAACCTGTACATTTAAACCTGAATTAATTTTTTCATTCATTAATTTTTTTGGCCACCTGGGAGCAGTGTGCCAAGCTGTAAACTCAACATCGACATAATGACATCATCGCCTCATAGAGTTGATATGGCAAACGTGTTAGCAAACAGGTGCATAACTACTGTACACATCTAGACACAGAGCATTAAGAATTAAGAATTATTTGGATTTACGTTTCACGCCACCTGGCAAAAGTAATACATTAACTCTTCGTTTGGCTCTGTTTTGGTCTCCAACTCCTGAGGCAAATATCAGGCTCTATAGCCATGTTAGTCTGCTGTTTCACACTGGGCAGAGCTTTTTTTTTTTGTTGCTGGAAACAAGGTTGATGAGAGCGGTGAGAAGTGAAGCAAAACAGAAAAAGTTGTGGGCCATAAAACCAAAACAATGAGCTGAAAGATGCTAAAACGTAGCCCACCTAAGTTGGGTGATATTTCTCTGTGGATTCATGAGCAACACCTCACACATCACACTTTTTCCATTAAAAATATTGATTACTGCATATGTACCTCAGCTGATCATGCAGAACCAGTATGGCATGAATCAGGAGAACTTTTTGACTTTAAACTGACAGGATAAGTGGTAGGCTACACTTAATTAAGAGATGCTAAGCGGTGAGGCTAAAGGGAGTAATGAATGACAGTACAGGCGAGAGAAGAATTAAGTAGGCGTCATGAGACATTTAAGCTTGACATTATTTTAAAAACAACAGGTTTTTGGGATACTCGCAAAGGGATCGCAAAGGGATTAATCGATCTCTTGAGGACACACATCTGAAACCTGAATGTGGCAGTTTTGTCTTTAAGGACACTTCAACGGGGCAATGCTGCCACAGGATATTAATCTATCTTGCAGGGGAAAAGATGGTCTTCTTAATTATTATGCCATCCTCATTCCACTAATACTTTGCTCTTTTCATACTAAGAAGTGTATTACTGAGAAGTGTATTACAATGTGCACCTCTTCTCTTACATCGTCTTACGACAGATAGAAGAGGCAGGCGGGAGGAATTCAGAGAGTGGGAGAATCCCCAAGGAGGCTCCAGTGTGAGCCGAGAACACGGCGGAAGATAAATGCATTTTCTCTAATTAAAGCGAATGATGGCTTATCATGATCACTATACGCTATCATTCACAGACTGTAGGCCTAATGAGCTATTATCCCTGCCCGTGCCATATATCAAGAGACTGCAGCAGCTATATTTGCTTGTTCATTGCTCCACGTCCTGCTCTTGAGTGGCGTGAAAGCCATTTTTCAATCCCCGCCCCCAAGAGAAAGAGCCACTCGGAGCGTAATTGAAAACAAATACGTAAACCGAACAAAAATCGCTTGACGAGTGATACGATATACCAAGTGATTAAGCTCTGCCAGCTACTTTGATTGGCTTCAAATGCAGAAAAGGAATGGCTAATCAGTGCGTTGAGGAGCCATGTAAGACCAGCTCTCCAGGCACTGCTACTTGTGTTCATTAGTAACGTCCTGGCATTTCTCTATCCAGACCTTCACATGAAAAAGAGACACTGAGGCCTTGAAGACGGTTTTTAATCTCTTTTTTTTTTCTCCACTGAGATGGCCTGGTGAGAACATCACAGAGGGACTAGAGTGTGATGTGATGCGATATAGAGTGAATTTAATCTCAAAAATATTTCGAGTTTTATGGCATTTATACTTTGGCTAAACTGACCTTGATGCCAAAGTCTTTGCAAACCAATGATTTCTCATATTTCTGTAGAACAAACAGGGCATGAGGGAACGCAAACAGTTTAGCAAGCGTGTTTTACACTGATCTACACATGCACACAGCAATCAGACTGTACGATAATTTTAACATCTACCAACCTGTTGTTTTACTCTGCTGTTAGAAAAGAGAGATGTGCTTGTTGGATGTCAAAGAGTCAAACAGCTGAGAGAACATTAAACTGGCCTTCAGGCCCAACCTGTTTAAAGCCTCAGGGTATGGAAATGTGGGCGATATGTGCTTTGGGCATATTTTAATGTTTTGCAACATCATTTGAATGACAACTTGAATATCAAACTTAAAACACAACTTTTTAAAAAACAGTTTGCTTCCTTCTAAAGCAATTGTGACATCTTAAATATATTTTATAAAAACGGGTTATAAACGTGATGCAGTGATTTGACACATCCATGTAAAACACAAACAGCATGCAGCAGGGAAACCATTCAATACTGTATGCTGAATGAAATGAGTCTGAGTCAAATGTTTGCATATAATGTACAGAATATCCCTGGTGGAGCTGCAGTAATAGGCAACAACAGGGCCCAAACAATTCCTCTGCCACTCTCCTGTTGCCATTTAGTAAATTGAACTTAAGTTTAACAATTTATTTGTACATTTGCTTGCACATTTACTTTCCAAGCCTGCCATTTCATGTTTATTTTTAACACTCAAACTGTAGTGTTGGTGATCTCAGGACAAGCAGCATCATGCTTGTTTATTTGCAGCATCACCCTCTTGAAGTGCTCATAATGTACTCTCTTCAAGGATGCAGTCGCAGCAGGGGAGCTCAAATATTGACAGTGGTTCAATACCATGCATGTAAACTTGCAAGTGATCGTTCTCCCTCTCCACATTGGTGCAAAAAACCTTTCCACCATCTTCTGTATACTTGTTATGAGAGAGATCATGCGTAACAATCATTTGCTGAGATTACATCCTCTCCTTCTCACAACTGATCTATGAAATTATCTATTTTTAGTGTCAGATTTCAGTTACACACCTGAGGGGATGTTTCATATAGATTTCATGTCTGTTTGAATTTAAAAAACACCACTTTCTGGACCATCTCGTGATAACCGCAGTAGCACATTAACATGCCACGCCACTCCAAGGCAGCGTTCAGTGCGGTTATGTTTTATCAAACTGTTAAGCAGTGATGATTATGCACTTTTCTTCACTCGATGTAACAGCTCTCTACAGACATCTCCCACACACTCTTCCTCATGCTAACCTGACGCTTGTGCTGAAGACACAAAACACCTCCTCATTACTGAAACTGAAGCTGACGTCCAACTACAGTAAGACAAAACAACAGCAAGAATCAAAAGTTAATTTAGACACAGACAGATAGATGGATCATTCCTTCAGTCATACGTTTCACACATAAAAATTAGGTCTACTGAATCTAGGCTGTAGAGAATTAGAGCATATTGATATTGCTGCATACTTAATTTTATATAAAAAGGGCCAATATATCATCTAACTTTACAGATCATTGTTTTTCTCTCCACGTGGTGGCTGAGCTTGTAGTTTTAGATCCTTCAACATAATGGTTCTTAAGCAAAAAACATTGGGCATGGCAGCAAATCAGTGCATGCAGGTCGACAAATGATTAATCACAATCAATCAGTGTGACATACAAATTGCATCAGTCTATTTTTATCTGTTTCTGTTTTGATTTTTCACCAATACTATATGGACTCATTTTGTGCTGTATTTGTATATATGTTGACTATAACTTTGCTATTGTAGGGTTGGGGACCTTACAGGGGCTGTGCTCTAGCAACACATTGTTACTGTAAAACTAATGGGGGAAAAAAATGGTAAAAGATAAAAAATTGTGATTTATTCATGCTGGAACCTCATTTATGCGTCAGCAATATTAAATATGCTTTTCAAATAATAATCTTTTTTTTTTTGTCTTAGTTATCTTTTTACTGTGCACACTATGGGACAAGACAGAAAGAAGTAAAGACAGGCTACCAGATCACTGCTGCAGAGGCTCTACAGAAAATGTCTGCTGTGGACTTCTGCCTTGTATCAATCTTCGCGCTTTTTTGCTAACCCACTCGCATGATTGGTTGCCTCGAGAGCTGCTTTTCCCTGTGATTGGTGGCTTAGTTCCACACGTCAATCAACATCAGGGGCCAGATGCATAAGGCCGCGTTTAGACTGACAGAAGCTCTATGTGAAAAAAAACAGAGGCCTCCTCATTCATTTGAATAAGGCCAGTCTGGCAACCCAGCACAGGTTTTGTGATGTGAATGCTGAATTTCTACTGCTTACCTTGCGATCATTGCGACGAATGATAAAATAGTTGCTGCTGTGATAACTTTTCAGAATCTGGTGTCAGAGTATTACAAACCAATGTGCAGTAATTTGGTGTCTGATAAGGCTTCAAATTCACGGATGTGTTACTCAAACTGGACTTTCTAGATCATATTTCATTGTCTCGCAAATGCCTGAAGCAACACCCACCCACCAACGCAGCCCCTTGTGTTGCTTTAACACAGGGCTTTCACACACTCCCACAATTAGCTAACAATGGACGTAGACATGCCCTTAATTAATAATGCCGACATATCAATACCTCTGCCTGCTCCAGCAATTTCAATGAAAAAAAAACAACCAAAATAATTTGCGCCATTTCAATTTTCAGCCATTACACATGACCACTATGCAAGGCTGTGGCTATTTATAGTGATTGTATTATCATTATTTAATCACATGTACCTGTAACCTGTCATTGGCAGCGACGGCTCAGTCTTCATTATCAAACATCAGAGAGATAATCAATTATTCAGTTTATAGCAGTTATTGAGACAGACTTAATAAAGTGATTGATCACACAAGAGTAATTAATGCGCCTCTAATGGGCCTTGTACTGATCGCGCTTATACCCCCCACACTTTTTAAATTTAACAAATGACAGAAAATACTTGGTAATGCAGCATTTGCCACTAAACTTCACTGCCATTAATAAAACTTTAGGAGCACCACCAGATTCTCTCTTCATCTTTTGAGGTTTTAGGTTCCCTCCTCTGTGACACTTCTGGAACCAGCTATCTTTGTTCTACAAAGAGGAAGCCGTTTTGGTGCCTTTAGAAGGTGGTTTGAGAGCCTCCCTTAGAGCACAACACAAACACACATTCATATGATTTTGCCAAAGCCGGGGTCCCTCACACTGCTGAGAGCCTTCCTCTAGACACTACTTGAATCAGACACCGAGAGAGGGAAGGTTGGATGGCAGCAGGGTGGGGGGTGCACGCGGGGGGGCTGTGTGTGATGTGTGGAGTGAAAGTGTTTCCCCTGAATCCCTCTGACAGCTCGCTATCAGCCTGCAGCACTACGGCGAGGAAGGAGACTCATTACCTGTGACTCATTCAGCAAGCGATAGAGATATCCACCGAGTAAAATACAGACACATACAAAGTAAAACTTCATAAAACTGTAAAACTGCTGTACTTAATTATCTCCTTTGTGTTCTGTTCAATTCTGAGTTTTCACAGACACCAACATAAGATCCAATGGGCTGATACGGTGAAATACAGCATTACTAAAACTTCCTGATTCATTGCAGACCAACAACGACAATATGATGACACGTAAGAATGAAAAAACATAGCTTAAAAGGTTCAAGACATCTTTTTTTTGATTGAGGAAGCTAAATCTTTTTTTATTGTAACCAGACGCAATACTGCACTCAAGGGAAATAAATAGGAATTAGCTTGGAGAGTTATTGTTTGCACCCCGTGTGGCTAATGGATTATGGGCCAGAGGGATGGCGCCCCTTAGGTGAGTCTGGAGGTGGGTCGCTGAGCGGATGGAGGGGGAAGCAAACTGGGTCAGAGAACAAAAGGAATGGGGAGGTGTTGAGGTATTATGAAAGTTGCAAATGTGGCTCATCTGCTGCGCATGTTGTAAGATATTGAAGATCTGGCATCACCTGCTATGTTCTAAAATATCTTTTATTAATAAAACCCCATTTAAGACATAATGACTGGCTGTGGAGATACTCCACACACACAGACAGAAAACAATCCAGCTCCCATCACATACCATTTTCCACCCTGTGAATCACTGTTCACTGTAATAGATCAATAGAGCTTGCACTGTGTATCTCAGCCTGTGCCCCATTTTGCAGTCTTGCGCCTGAAGCCTGATATTGTAATGCTTACAGTATCTAGATTGGAGATAACTAGGGACAGCTCTCATTTGTGCAGCTCCAGCCTATTCATGATGCATTAATCTCACTTGGTCCTGTTACAGTGTGCTTTGTTTTCAGTCTGTTCATAATGGAATAAGTAAGTGCACAAAGAGGAGAGAAAGATAGAGGGAAAGAGAGAGAGATTTATAACTACAAAAGAAAAACATTAGGACCAGATATAAAATGTTCAGGTACGAATCAGTTTTAGAGTTTGTTCAGCACACTGCTGAGGTTTCTGAATAATTTACTGGGTGCTTAAATAGCTCCTTGCTTCAGGTACTGCGAAGGGTGGCACAGACTGCGAGGCTTGCTGATCGGGCACAGACAGTAACACGCAGAGAGTGAGAGAGTTGGGAGTTGGTTTAATTGGTTGAATTAGCTCAAATGAGATTTATCTACTTTTTTGCTTTCATTCTGCGATCTGTCTTACTTGCATGTTTTTGCTCTTAATATTTCTCTTTTATTTTTATCTCTATTCTTGCTTTTCCTCTACTGTTTCTGTCCTTTATAAATTTGCATTTTTCTTACTTTTTTCTTGTTTCCTGCCTTGTTTTCCCTCTTGCCACTTTTTTTTCCCCCCTCTCTCTTCCTTTCTCTTTTTTCTTGCATTTTCTCCACCTTTCTTCCTTTACACTACCCCTATCTGGTCTCTGTGTGACCATTAATAATGCAACAAAGCTCGGTGTTCTTTGGAGCTTATTTTAAAGTGTTTGTGTTTGCGTTGACGTCCAAAACACAAGCCCGCCGTGGAAGCGATCTTGTAATAATGTGCTATACTGTTTGGTAGTATTCAACTACAAAGACAATTTACCTTGAACTTACCCTTAGCTTTGGGCTCTTCCTGTTACAACTGCACTTTTTAGTCTAACAGTGAATTTTTTTTTGCTTTAATGGCATATGCATTTGAAAAATAGTATAGATGCAGGCTTTTACTGAACAACCATTATTTACACAAAATGGGGGAGGTGTGGATTTCGAATTTGCATGTGAGCATATTACACTGCATGGCATCAGTAGCTGAGGTTTTTATAACATAGAAGGCGTATAGACCAGGACCTGGTTTTTCAAGCTGATAACATCTTCAATATTCACTTGAAATGCAATTCTTTTTGCAAAGCGTCCTCAGTACTAGCCGATAAATGTAGTTTTGCATAATTTGGCAGAGAAACCACTCGCTCTCCTGGCTCATTTTCCTGAGCACTATCTGATCATACATTTCATGTCACGCTGACCTGCCACAGTAACCATGATGATACCTGCTTAATAGCAGCCTTTGTACCAGCGCTGCTACTCCCGCAGTGCTGACTGAGCTGAATAGATGCCAGATATTCTTTTTTGGCTCTGTTTATATTGGCAATCTTGTTAATTGTACAAATAAACCAAACACTATCCAATTAATTCACCCATGATTTGACTCTGAGACTAATTAATAAAAGGCAAGAGGAAAGAGATTATTGCTTTAGATAATTGCAGACATAAAAACTAATAATGACAGCAAAGATGAAGGAGCGTCTAGTACCCCTTTTGTGAAGCAGTTTAACTTTGTTGTTGGCATGCAGCTAAAATATCAAATAACCATGTAACATAAGTACAATACGTTATTTACTAAAGTGAAAAGTTCAATCCACAGCCATATTAATAGGACTTTTCCACAGAAGACATTTTGACATGTCACCGTAGGAAATCACAGGTGTAAATAATAAAATTAATTATGGCTGAATTCAATTTAGCAGCCGATTCAAGGCCCTGGTATTGTGCATGCTGGCTCACTGTCATGGCTTACAGGGACACTTGAACAGAACAGAGCCATTGATAATATTATTATTAACACCTGCATTTTTCTTACTGTGACAAGTCAAAATGTCTGCTGTGGAAAAGACTTGCACTGTTTTACTGTCACTATTCTCTATCATGCGGATGGATACAATAGCAGTTCATTAATGAAAACCATTACGAATTTCATGCTTTAAGTTTTACATCTTTCATGGCAATCTTTCTCCGTCAAACTGTAAAAAAAGAATGCTTCAGGCAGCGTCATTCCTAGTTGAGTGTGAAAATGGTTTTCCATTCTCTCTGAATTCTCACTCTCCAGTCACGCTGGTACCATACTCACCTCATTCTTGGCCAAACCATCACAATGCGTGTCTATCCCCACACTGCATTTCCCCTATATGCTGTTGGCTCCAATGTAATGTGCTCTACATGGGCTGCATTTACATAAAATCATTTTTCACTAGTTAAACTTTTAGTTGTGAGAAAAACTTTGTAGAGAAAGGTTAAACTACTGTCTACTTCAGGCTCCTGCCAGTTGGAGTTTTTTGTTTTTTTAGGTCTTGGCACACCTGTTCATTTGTGTTGGTACTGTATCTGTTTACATGAGTGGGAGCAAGTAACTGAATTTGTCTGCTGCATGCAAATGTCTTCCTTTAGTTCTCCTTATTTCAGTTGGGAAGTGTCATTGTGGTCACCTTCTCTTCCTCCCTCTCTTATATCGAGTAGTAATGTTGGGATTTCAACAAGGCTTTCATGTGGGGACACAGATGTTTAAGACACGTTTTCATACAATAGAAGCCATGACATAGATCTCAGTTGCTCTAAAAAAGACAATCAGCTATAACTCTTCTTTTAGACTCACTTATTCTTTCTTGCACACACACACACACACACACACACACACACACACAGAGAGAGTGGGAGAGAGCAGATAGTGTCCTCTTAGATCATCCAGACATCAATGCCTTGTCATACAGCAGTCCCTCCTGTCAGTCCACAGAGGACGGGGAGCCACAGAAGTCTTTCCAGCAGCAGTCGAAGACAGTGATACCCAAGCCGTCCTCATAGAGAGCAAGAACATCAAAATACACACGTATGCACGTACACACACTGAATACACACAAGCACAGTGACTCAGTGTTAGTCACAGATTTTACTTCACACACACACACAAACAAAAACTCACAGAAAAGGTCTCCCTTTAAGTTCACACGTCAAACTGCAAGATACACACCACTGCACCCAGTAAGGAATACAGGAATAGCAAACACTGAAGAAAAAGTAAGAGCTCAGAGAGGAAACAGATATTGTGTTAGAGACAGCCACAGTGGCAGGGAGTTTCCAAAAAAGTTCCTCAACCTCACAAGGATTTGATCATCGGATTTTTAGAATTTAAAAGAAGCCTTATTTTATCTAAATGCCAACAAAGCAAAATCATCTACACGAAGAAACAGTATCTTTCAGTATGAAGATAGCACCGTGACATGACTTTCCATCCTACAGTGAGCAACTGCTCAAAAGTAAGTAGTAAGAATGTGTGTGTGTGTGTGTGTGTGTGTGTGTGTGTGTGTGTGTGTGTGTGTGTAAAAATCGATTTGTTTCAAGGCGTTTTTATAATCAAGTGTCAATTTCTTTGTGTTAGTAGTGCAGGGACGCACCATTTCCATTTGCCTGATCGGTATTGGCACAGATATTGACCTTATTTAGCAGATCGGGTGTCGACCATGACAAGTTTCTTTGTCAAATGTCATGTAAAATGAAGTGTTTCCGCTACTATTATTATTATTAGCTCTACACAGTGAGGTGCACACATTTTAAATTTGGGAAATTGAGCACTGGTTTCAGGTTGGTACTCTTGTGTCAGTAGAAACCCTGAGTTGAGGTATCAAAATATGTACCCAGAGGAAAGAGTTAGATTGGTGCTACCTGAGTAATCTCCCTTCTTCTGTCTTATTTTTAGATAACACTTTTTAAAGCACATGATAATGACAATACTAGTAATAATATAAACCTCAGGCTACTGGCAATAAATCTTGTTTAAACAATAAGCCTTCAAAATAAAATGTCTTGGCAGTTAGAGATGATGCTGTTGATCCCGTATCTAACCTCATCCAACAAAGTGGATTGGTTGCTGTGATAGCAAAATGAGAAGCCATGCACAATAACAAGCTCACCTTAAACGGCCTGATGTGGTGAACTGTTTTCTCTGACCTTGTCATTTCAATCCATTCACAGGATACTTCTGTCTTTTTTTCCCCCCCAGTAGCACCGCAACAGCCGCCATCAGTGAGTCATTAAATAAACATGAAGTGGACTCTCCATCAGCTAGCAATAACACTGGAGAAAATATGAAAAGACACTTCATACTAATGACTAAACCAACAGAGCTCTCAGCAGTGTATGTGTGTTTTTATTGCTTAATATCAAAGCCTTCAATTAGGGGTGTGTGGAGACCTTTCAGCAGGTAGGTTGAGATTCGGGTCCAATACATCCACCAGAGTTAAAGGAGGACAGTCAACAGGGCAAACAAAGACGTTTCTTGCACTAAATCTGGAGGATTATCTACTACTATGACCTGAATTATAAGAAAGAAAGTCAAGGAGGGCATGTTATTTGCAGATGATAATCAGGTAGGTGGTGGGTGTAGGTGTGCAATATCATGTATTCAGCCTCACTGTATGTGTCACTCAGCCTCAGTCACACAGAGAAGAATTCACAGGTTCCTAAAGTTCAAACAGGTGAGAAACAGACTGTGACACTGTGGTTTGCTGTGAGGTGAATAAAAAAGCAGCAACAGGCGCAGCGGGTGAATGCTTTGAGCTGCAAGTGTACATGTACAGATGTGGGTAAATTTAGGAATTAGAGCAGGGTAGAGAGGAGAATGTCTGCATTCAGTGTGGGTCAGCGCTCAGTGCGCAGCCTCCCTCCCCGTTTCCCTCTGAGACTGCTATAAAAGAATATCTGATGTGGATGCAGAGAGTGAGGGAGAGACTGAGAGGACAAAAAGAATACTATATCACTGTGGCTTTCACAGCCAGCAGCTGTTTTATGCCAACACTCTCCACAAATTCTATTCTAAACATACAGATGTGCTCGCACGCTGGCAACCCGGGGTGGGGTGAAAGAACGAGAAACTTATAATAACCAAGATAGAAGCCGGGGTGTGATTAAGGCAGAATTTGTTGCAGAACTTGTTCTGCAGACAGGAAGATTTTCTTTATTCTAAATAAATCCCACTCTTCTAAAATAAATTTAAATTTTTGGAAATGACATGGACATAAGTAGATAAAACAAGAAAATGACAAGATTGTCCTGCTAATCAAAAAGGTGTTCACTGAAACATAGGACCAGAGACAGAAAACATATCCAATAGAAAATAATGGCCACAGGACCATTTTAAAAACAAACCACTGCTTAAAAGCTGGTGTACATGTTAAAAGAGATACTTAACACCCCCCTCACTGAGCTCTGTGATCACCTTGTTGCAGTGATGATGAAGTGTACTACCAGGTGTGTCAGTACAATGTGACATGTGTGGTTGAGAGGTGAAACACTGGCTTTCAGCCTGCTATTAAAAAAGGTGTTTTTAGGCATTTTGTTTTCTTGCAAAGAAAGTTTCTGGTTATATTCAGTGTTGCTCACCAAAACACATTGTGTTGTGTGCATCCTTGAGGTCTAATAAACATATTGAATGCTTTTCCTTCTTCATAAAGCATTTGCAAAGCTTGGCCTTTCTTGACACATTAGTGTGTTTCTTGGCATGTTATGGCCACCTGTAGATCACTTGAATACTGTGAAAGCATTGGCTGGAACAAAACAGGGGACCCACACATAAAAACATAACTACATAATGTTAACAGAGCTCCACAGGGAACCTTTAAGTTGCTCTTTAAAGACATAACAGTTCAGTTTGCCGTCATGATTTTTCCAGGCAGACTGATCCTTATACTCATTCAAGTTCAAGTTTATTGTCATATAGGCCTACACTTAAAAAGTACCATGTACATTCAGTGAGTGTGCCCTGGCTGTCTCAGCCCTTAAAACTATATATAATAAAGAAAATGAATAGAAAGATAAATAACAAGAACAATAAATTAGAAAACCCACAAAAAAGGTATAGCCAGCAGAGCCCTGAAAAGGAATGGCAGCTTTGAAATAGGACTGTAGTTAATGTTATGAATTAAACTCCTTGAAAAATGGCACAAAGTCAGCCAGCCTGAGGCATTGTGATCTGCTGCTCTTTGTCACTGGTATTTTTGTAATGTGTTCACGAATGTGGCAAAACACCTTGTGTCCAAGTTTAAATGGATGGATACTTGGGCCAAAGAACTCTTGCACAAAGACTTATTTTCAGTTATTCTCCACTGTGAAAGCTGTGATGGATGGATTTTGCTCATGAATGGATTTCAAGTTTCCAATGGTCCTTGTACATCATTGAAGGTTTGCGTAATGTGGACAATATTAGGCCTTAAAAGTTCTGAAAAGGAAATGGATGGTATTAAATTGCTTAAAATTCATTGAAACTGATTTGCTAGTAAATGTGGAGATTGTGGAAACTGGTTGTGAAACAAGACACAAAATGGCACTTAAATATCCAATTTTAGCTATGAAAGACCTCTTGTTATTGTCACTACCTCTTAAAAAAAAAAAAAAAAAACATCAACCCCACAACAATTCCACTACCACTACAATGTTCCTTGATATATTTTCATGTAGCCTTTAACTAATTGGTCACTATCTCTGCATAGCTTCTGGCACATATCTGCTCAGATAAATTAACAAGTGGAGGCACATCTGTGCCACAGTATTAACATCTGATTTCTGGGATCCATTCTGCTCCATTTGTCTCACATGGCACAGCTGCCTTAAATCCAGGTGCTGCCAAATCCTGTCCCAGCCAGAGATGAAACGGGCCGGATGAAAAGGGGAGAGGAGAAAGTAAGGGGGGGAACAACAGGAAGGGAAGAGGCTGAGTCAGCGTGGAGGACATACAGACGTGGCAATAGGCCTTCAGTGAACAGAAGTGGCCATGACAACTTTCAGAGGGGCATCACACTAATAATAGCCACTTAGTGTGATGCAATGGGGCAATACGGAAATTCCTATGGAAGTAGTACTCTGAATTATTTTGTTGCAAACAAAGAACCTTTAATGGTGTACTACTAAGTAACAGAGTAAACTGTATTCAGTTAGCTGGCCCTGCTAACAGATTTTTGGTATTTCTTATCTCTGTTTGTCGAAATAATAACTGGCGTGCTGCACAGCTGAGTATATTAGCACAAAACCTGAGCTGTCAATCATCCAGTGACAGCTCCAGGATTTTTTTTTTTTTTTTAACTGCAGTGGCTACTGGGTGACTTCGGTGTTTAGAGGGATGGCTAGAGAGAGCAGCAAAATGTAAGTAGAACATTCTGTAGCAAAAGCAACCACTCATTCAAGTCACTTGGAGATCTGAATGTGAAATTCGAAAAGTGTGTTCTTTTTACTATATTTCAAATGCTCCTCGAAGACTGAAATATGTTCAGTTTATCCTTGAATGAATTATTCCATTATGCAGCAAGGTTAACTTGTGATACCTTCTTTCACACACACACACACACACACACACACACACAATATACAGTAGTGAAGAACATACACATATGCACTGAAACACACAAACTCCAGCTTCTCTGGTGCCCACCTTATCACTACAGTGTCTCTTAGGGTTGGATATTTGGTGAGATGAGGATGTCATTAAGCACAACATGCACCACAGAGGTTGCCAAGAACACAGAGGCCTGCAGACTGGGCCAACACACAGAGGAGAATATCCTCACCATTAGTCCAATGAAATTCATGCTTTCATGCCATTTGCCAACAAAAACACAAGTTTGACCCAAAGGATTTTAATCAGTGAAATTAAATCCTCTGCAGGGGAGCATCAAAGCAAACACAGCAACTTGCTCTATGCACACCAGCAAATCACCATACACTCACCAACACACCTGTGTCTTTGATAAATCATAACCACATGCTGCATTTTCAATCCAAATCCAACAGTCTGCCACCTCTACCAAGCCTGCATTACCAGCTACACAAACTGGCACCTGCAAGTCACACACTGAAACTATACACAGGCCGCTGAGTAGCAAAGCATTGATCAGAGAGCCAGAGAGACTGCTGCACGCACTGCTCATTAAAACAACAAACACATTGTAACAGAGCAAGCTGTCCTTCCTTAACCAGGTGTGTCTTCTTTTTCTTCCTTTATGGCATGGAGTTATTAAATTCCTTGGCACTGGACAGATCTGACTGCCGTTAAGGATGATACAGATTGTTCTTGCTGATATTCCTCTTTAAGGTCCCAAACTTGGGAGTAGGAGCGCTAATCATGCAAGGTTGCAGGTGGGTTGATTAGCATCAGTATCAGCTCCAGAGTAGCAGTTTTGTCACTTACTCCAACTACCAACGGTTTTCGTGCCTTGACGTGTCCGCAAAATATGTTTGTACGTTGGTGATCCATTTCTTCATTTGCTTGTCTTTTACAATGTGTCAATTCTGTCGCCTGTTTTCAGCAACTTGGGTTTAGTTGTGGTTTAGTTAACGTTAGATCCAGAAATCCAAAGATTGACAGACCCTCATGCATAGTTGCTGAGCTATTGCACAATCAATGTCAATCAAAGTAGGCAAGGGTAGAAATGCCCCTAAAGACAACAACATAACACACACTTTGGGGCTCGTTGTTTTCTGCCAATATTATTATTCGTATTTTAATATGCTTTTATGTAAATCAAGCACTGGCATTCAAATAAATTCAGTGTCAGCATTTACCTTTTACTAAATGCCACTTTCTTTAGGATGGATGGAGCTTCCAGGGGTGGCTATACTGTAGCTATCAATAGCCATACTCAAGCACGGCTCATGCAAGCATGTGAACAAATTGCGTATACAGTATTTGGTAGAAGACAGGTTTAATGATACACTGAGGCACATCTGCACTGATCCAAAATCTGTTTACTCAGAAACATTACAAGGTTATGCAACAACCCATCTTCCTGAGTTTAATTTTTCTGCTGACCATAGTTAAACCTCTACAGGTGCTCTTTACAGTACACGAATCTCAGAAAATCAATTGGCTGCTGGAACACTGAACTCATCCCAAATCAATGAAAACATTGGAGGTAAAGCAGGCAAAAATGTATGTACTTGTATGAATGTCTGCGCTAACATACATATGCATGAGGACCCACTACACAAACAGGCATGATTTCTTAAAAGGGTCTGTAGAAAAAGTTTTAAGTACAAAAGGCCAGTTGATGGTAACTGAACTGTACAGCATTTCAAATTGCACTTGTAGTTCTTCATACTCTTTCATGTGGTTTGACCCTGAGCAGCTTGGTTGAGGCGTGAGGAGAAAACAAATGTTTTATATTGTTGTTTGTGTTTCTGTCACAGTAATAGTTCTGCATTACTCAAAATATACTTGATATTATTTGATTAATATGCTGTGTAGGCCTGTTTATGTGCCGACAGCACTTAGTTTTTATTCGAGGGCATCATCACACAAGTCATGCATGCCACTGTGCTGTTGTGTGTTTTCAGACTTAGTTTCTTGGTCAGTGTAAACCAGCTCATAAAAATAACCAGCTCTGTCTTATTTAACTAGAGCAATGCAAAATGTATCACCATTCATACATACTTGTGTTCAAATTTAATTAATTAATTAATTCTCAGAGAAACTTAACTGTTTCCCTTTATCGGCCAATACTATGATTATGACTAGACATTTGGTTGGATATGAGTCATGTTATGGCACCCAAACTGCACAGATTAGGCACATCTATGCACACATACACACCAATGAAAAATAAAGCAAAATCAGATAGTAGACTTTAGAGGAGGAGGTGGTAGAGGACAGAGTTAAAAAAAAAACTATGACAAACACGTTGAATCACATCAGACAGAGCTACACATAATTCCTCCACAGATTTAGCTCTCAATACAGTATGGTCAAAACAACAGCTGACTAATGCTTTTGTAGACAAAAACTACTTTTTTTGTGGTGACTACAACTGTAAGTCTGTACTGTGAAAACTTTTCTGACAATATAACTATGGTAACATGATGATATTTTGCGGTAAGATCTTGACCTTTTACTTGGAATGTGAGAACTGTGATCTAAGATCACAGACTGGCAGCCTGTTTGACATGACGTGGCACTTACAGCCTCCAGAGCTGTGTGGCAAGACTTACATAATTTATCGTCAAGCAAAGTTAGAGAAGCATGGCATAGTTGTCACAGTCTTAGATACTCTTGTTGTGTGTATTGAGTTTTTTGTGGGTTTGGACTGAACAAAATAGGCAGTAGGTACGGTGGCCCTGAAGGTCAAAACACAAGGACATTTGACAAAACACAAGGACATTTGACAAAACACAACAGGAACCGGCGGCCGCTGCAGCTCAGGGACAGGTGGTAGCTGCAGCTTGGGGACCGGTTCAGGTGTCGGCCGGACCGCCGACTGAGATCTCGGAGCAGGTGTTGTCCAGACCGCTGACTGCCCCACAGGTGGAGGCTGTAGCTCAGGAGACACAGGAAATGGCTGCAGCTCAGGAACTGGACCAGAGGTCGGCCGAAACGCCGACTAGGCACTAGGAAGTGGAGCAGGTATCAGCCAGGCCGCCGACTGGAAACCTGAGCAGGTGTTGGCTGGGCCATTGACTGGAAACCTGGAACCTGGAGCAGGTGTCGGCCGGGCCGCCGACTGGGCAAAGAACTGGAGCATATGAATTCCAGTCTCCAGTTGAGAAACCGGATCTGGGGTCGACTGAACCCCCGACTTAAGTGTTGGAGTAGGCCGAGTATCCCACTGGTCAAAGAACTGCTCCACATCACTGAGCTGCTGAGATTCCCGATGGCATCGAGAGCCGCAACGGCCACGTCTCTTATGGCCCCCACGGTCTCCCGAGAAAAGGGCCAAGCATAAACCCACATATGGAGACCGCCAATCGTCAGGATGAATCCCTGACCGGTTTGAGTAGCCCTCGTAACACTCGAAGACAGCATGTTTAGCCCATTCATCCCACCAACTGTTCGCTGGGTCCAAGCGTGATCGGTTCATTCTATCACGGGGCATTACTGGGAGTAACAGGAGAAGGACCCAAATGCAGACAGCTGAGGAGGCTCAAGACGGTTTATTTAACTCACGCAGGTACAGGGAAGGCAAGTAAACAGTAGGTAATTCACAGGAACACTAGAAATATGTCCAACATGGGAACAACGCACAAAGAGCACAGAACACACATCTGAACGCAGGAAGCCAAGACAACACAACACAATGAACCGACCAGGAACAACAGACATATATAACGAGGGAATCAGGGGCAGGTGAGTAAACCGGGAACAGGTGAAGGCAATCAAGGCTAATGACACAAGAGCAGGAACACACAGGAAACAAGAGACAAGATTACAAAATAAAACAGGAAACTAAAGAAAGAGTCCAGACCCTGACATACTCTGTATGTTTGAGGAGTAAATAGAGAAATAAACATTCCCAAAGTTATTCAGCCCTGTGGTGAGTAAATCCAAACCTCATAATCTCAGACAGCTGAGAGTCCAGCAAGTGAAGCCCACTGGATGCCATGACAAAGGCACGGCTGTTGCCTTTTTCTCGGCTAGTACCTGCTGGGCCACACGGCTTTACATTTGGTCCGGGCAACATCTGGCAACCCTACACATCCAGAAGGTTCAGTCTCAAGGCCTGTAGCCCTGGCAGCATCCATACCCAGGAGACACTGGAGATTGAGACTGGCACGCTCTGTCTCCTGTGGCCTGCTTCTAATCATAAACAGCCACAGTTGGCAGACAGCACCCGCAGTTATGATATTATGAGACAGCAGCAGACCTTTAGAGATCCCGTTGAGCGGTCAGTTATTTGGGGTGGGTCCCAGAACTCGACTGAGAATTTTAAATAGGGATGACCATTTCCACAGACCTCAGTATGATTGTCAATAAATGTTTCCTGCACTGGTTATTGCCCCTATGTTACCTACATTTCCTCATGGACGACACTGAATCTGAAATGTTGATGCTTTCTTACACTGTACCTTCCTTATATCCTTGTATATATTATATCAACTTGTGAAGTGAACTCACTAATAATGCAAGAAGTATTGATTTTTAATACATTTTCTCACATATTTCCGTGAAAATGAAAGGCATACAGTACATCAGAGGTAACTTTGATTGATTACTAGATTCACTGACAAATGTGTGATCCTACGTGTGTGACGTATGTATATCAAATTATGATATGTGTGTAAAGATGGATCCGTACTTACACTGAAATATTAAACAAGGCACATTGCAGTTTTCCCAACACTTTACCAACATATATTAAACAACCTTTTTCTCCAATTTATTTTAATTCCTTCAGCAATGACAGATAATTAAAGAAGTGTTGTTATGGAGCATGCTTCTCATCTCATCAGACAACCAGAGCAGACAATTAATTTGATATGGTTTGTCTTACCCAAACCCTGGATCACTTGATTTGATTGCCAGCCAAGTAATTAACATTCTTCAGCCAAAAGAAAGTTCAGCAGGACTTCAGCCACAGAAACATCATTAGGCTACACTCAACAGACCTGTAGACATTGTCTTGAAAGAAATTGTACAATTATAGTCTCAAACCAGCTATTAAAAGTTTGGCACACAATTTAAAGAAATACTATAATAATCGTCCATGTTTCTAAGAAGTGATATAGTTTTAGAAAGTGTTGGCCTTGTCAGATCCATATTGGCCTATATGCATACATGTGCTGAACCATGTAACAAAGAGTGGATAACACAATTTTATCATTTGACAATACCCCATTAAAGAAAATGTACAGATTTCCATTACGGATGGGTAAGAGTACTAGACTGATCAATTACTAATTGTACATGTACCTGATCAATCTTTTTTTCCCCTATTCGATCTTTTTATTGGCCCAAATAAAAGACAATATTTTTTTCTTGCTAAGCTAGCAAGTTTCTTCAAGTCCATTTATAGTGTGTCTTTTAGAGTTTAGAAAGCCCATTCACACCATTTTCCATCAAAATTGGACCAAAAACTGGCATCTCAGTTATCATGCCGTACATGGACAAACCAAAAGTGAACCAACATTGTAGTGCTCTCTGTCTACAGTGGTTATGTATGTTGCTTTGAGGTTCAACGTTTCCTACAGAGTATTTCCAGGCTGTCCTGGAGGCAGCTGGCTTCACCACTGATCATTTATCTAAGATGTATATAAGAATCCACACTCTGCAATAAATTATCTTCATGCAGCAAATCAACTATTATCTGATGATAGCACATTCACGTGAGGTAATACGAGGTAACACGACACACCAGAAACACATAAACATCTCAAACAGTACCTACTGTATATCACCTTCTAATGAGGCATGCTACATCATCTCGCACATATCTTGCTTGAGCTCTTGTGGGATGGACTGCTCTTACTTCTGAGGTTAATTGATTTTCAGTTGCTTAATTCAAAGTGGGAGTTTGTTTTTCTGATCGCAAAGCTGAAAGATGAGGCCAGCAGTTCTCTCGAGGCTGTGCAGCGCATTCCTCGTAATACCCTCTAAACACTGGCCATTTATTAAAATACAGAAAGAGATAAAAACTCTCTCAGCAGTTAATAATATCCATCATTGTTGTGCTAAGGGGCCTGCCTGTGTGAGCTGAGTGTATTTTATATTTGGTCTCAACAACTGAGGTATGGAGAGGGGGGTCACTGGGGAACTAATTGCATTCTGAGCATTTTCAATAGCAGCAAGTAAGAACAATTTCATTGATTTCCATCCGATTTTTTTCAGTTATCTATAAGAACTTTCACAGCAAATCATAAAAACACGCGCACACGAATATCCATGTGCTAACATGTCACACACACGCAAACGCTGACTCACTCCCAGTCTTTTGGCCGGGCGCTGATTGCGGACCATGTGGTGTTTGTGGGTGGTCATTCCCTATGGCAGCATGTGAATTACATAATGGCAAACTGTGAGCCACCCTGTTTGTTTTCATTTATGGACAAGTCATTAAGAGCTGTGTGTTACAGGCCATACACTGTGAATTGGACCTCATTGCCCTTCCACATGATGTAATGCTCTCAGCCTTCAGAGCAACATAGCAAATTACTCAGAACAATGAGTGAGCTCTTAAGAATATAAAAAATGAATCCGTTAAGAATGACTGCAAACCTTGAAGTATGTTCATGATGGTTTACCTGATAATAAGTAAATCAACAAAACACAGCAGAGGCGTGCAAGCTCTGTTTGAATGCCAAGTGGTTGGGAGAAAACTGACAGCAAAGTGCATCGATATACGTCTGAGTGAAAATGTTAATGTTCCAATGGAGTCTGCCACTTCAGGCAACATCTCACGATACTGTCTTGTGTCATATGGCCCAGCGTCAATGCTCGAGTCATCATAAAGCCGACATCATAAAGAGAAGCTGACATGTCTCCAATAACCTCTTCCTACCCACTTCTTTGGGTTCAAGGTGAGGGCTTCAAGAGCGTGCTACACATTCCCAAGACAGACAGAGATTAAGTTCTTTTCAATTTGACCTGGATGATTCTTTTGACTGCCTCTGTTCAATGCCACTCTCCACATCAAAGGAATTGGCGGGCTTTTGAACAAAGTCAACCAGACCTTTTTATTTATTTAATTTTTTTGGAAGGCAGCTGTCCTACATCCAGCATGATAGCTGCATAAAAGGCCAATAATAATGCTCATGTGGAGAAATCATTCTAATCTAATTTCGCTTGGATGTGTCACGCAGCACTGCAATTGGAGGGGGCAAAGATTACTGTTTGTTTTCTGTGCCGTATCCTCCTCCGCCAATTCATTTCAAAGAGCTAATCATGAGTTGGGCGCATGTCTGTGCTACAAAACCTTACTTAAATAAGAGCAAAAGCACTACACACACACTGAGTTTTTACCAAAATCATGTTCCCTAAAACTGCATTTGATACAGATTCTGATGCCAGGAAGCATAAGTTGTTTCAGCAAATGTTCAATAACGATGTTTCCTACCTACGTTAGTTTCTTTAACCATGACCACGATTATTCCCTAACCTTAACCAAGTGGTTATTATTGTAACCATGACGACGAAATCCCCTTTCCTTAACAAAATAGTAATTTTAACCCAAACCATGATCTTACCCTAACCCTAACCAAGTTGTTTTTGTGCCTGAGCTAAACGCTGTCCATAGCCATGTCAGATCAGACAACGGTTTTAGTTTTTAAGCAACGATTTGTTACTGTTTTTCTTTAAAGCACTGACATACCACCAGATCAGAAAATCCTTATGTGTCATTCTAGAGGGGTATTAAAAGTGATGTATTTTGTTGGTTAATTTGGACGATCGGTTGCATAAATCAAGACCAAGATCCACTTGAGATCAAACTAGTACTGAAACCACTACTATTGAATCATTAAGTATAGCAAGCAGTGGAAGAAGTACTCAGATCCGTTGCAATCATGCACTGTAAAAATAAATACTTTGTTACAAGTAAAAGTCCTCCGTAAGAAATTCTACTGAGTAAAACTACAGAAGAATTACCAGCAAAATGTACTTAGAGTATCAAAAATAAAAGTAGTCATGGCTCCTGTCAGAATGTTAAATTATGGAGCCCCAAAGGTCCCGAAAAAACTAATATTTCTTATGTTATGCGCGGATAATGAGATTTGTGCACAAAAGTTATTATCTTCTGCAACAAGATCTTTTTTTTTCTTGACTTTATCATTCTTGTTAGTACATAGTGACCTCACTTATATCCCAGCATATGTAGCTTTGCACAACTCCAACCTCAGCAGGTCTAATCAGCCACATAACTAAAAACACCTGTGTGGGTAGGGCCTTTAATAGCAGCATATTATATAAATGTATTATTATATTTGCATCTAAAATCAAAATAACTAGTAACTATAGCTGTTACATAAATGAAGTGAAGTAAAAGTACACTATTTCACTCTAAAATGTAGTGTAGTAGAAGTATAAAGTAGCATAAATTGGAAACAATCAAAACGAAAAATAAGCTCAGGTACTATGAGTAATGAATTTACAATTAATACCAATACACATAGATAGGTAGACAGCCGCAGCATAAGAGCAGAGATTAGCTGCCAGCAGATGCCAAGACCTCGCCTACAAGCAGATCTGCAGCAGACCAATAAAGCAGCCAGCAGCATATTGCCAAGCACACAAACACCGACAGAACAAAGCCAAGACACGAGCTCACGATATTCTTCTGGCTTGAAGTGGTGTTGGAGGCCAACAGCTGATATGAGAAACGGATGGAGTCACTGAATAGTGGCAGCAGCAGCGGGGAGTGCGTAGCAAACTCAATTATTCCTCCACAAAGTCGTCCTGAAGTGACATTAATGTTGGCAGGCGAGCTTGCTTATTAAATGCTACATGAGCAGTGATACAGTGGAGTTTGCAAAGGAGGGAAAACAGTGAGCAGGGAATTGACAGTTTAAACAGGCCGCTTTATTGCAATGGGTGAATTGGATGCAAGCAAGTAGAGTATGTCATTTGTAAGTGTAGCTACACCACTCAGTTGTCAGGTTCTTTATGTCTGTTCCTTTTATGTCAGGATTGGTAGTTTTTCCTCCTCTTATGACCTTATTTACACTATGCTTTATTCCTCCCTATGTACTATTACACTATCTTTAATTACAATGTGGTAATACTGAGCCATGAGCTTTCATTCTATTTGTAATGTTGAGTTTCTGAGCACTTCAGTTAAATGTCTTCAAAGCATAATGGAAATACACAATATTTAGATGGTGCAGTCACTGAAGATAACCTACACTTTGTGAGAGCAATTTCAAGAACCGCAGTTTTCATAATCTATTATTATTCGAAGCTTTTGTATAAAAAATGTTCAATGTTGTTTTTGCTTTTGGTTCTTAATAATTCATAATAATAATAATGTCCAAGGCTTAACTCCTGAAAAGCCACATCATTACGCACTTTTATGATGGAGTTTTGGTTCCGTTTTGAGGACTTTTTGAGGATGTGAGCAAGTCTGGCACTTTTTTAATTTATTTTGCTCAGTCTGTGGATGTGTCAGTGCATTTGGGAATGTGAGGAAGTTTAGGAGAGAGAGGAGAGTGTGTGTATTTCTATTATGCTTTTGTTTGACATTTTGTTATTTTGCTGTGTGTGTGTGTGTGTGTGTGTGTGTGTGAGTGTGTATGCATACACACTGTCCAGAAACGTGACTGAAGTGTGTGACAGCCTGTATTACAAAATCTGACTCATCTATCTATCTAATCTTACATCTATTACGTGCTCCTGTGTGTTTTATGTCAGTCTTGCTTGCTTTCAAATGCATGTGTTCATGTGTACTGTATGTGGTTGTGTGTAAAATGGGTGTGTGCCGTGTCCGTCCCTGCTTGTGTGGGAGTTGTTCGGGCCACTGGCAGCTCTGACGGACTCTGATTCACAGGACCGTTGGCCACATAATGCTGCTGAGCAGGTAGCCAGCAGCAGGTGGCACGCATGTAGGGATGGAGGGATGAGAGATGGCGGGATGGTGAGAACGCAGGAAGAGATGCTCACCGTTCTGGACGCTGTGACTAGCTGAGTGATCAAACGGCCGTGGGACTGTGTCATGCGGGGTGAGTGTGGCTCCAGTCAGAGGCTCTGAGTGTTCAGCATCCGCTGCACTCAGTGTCACACTCAAGAGGTAGAACTCCACTCTAGTGAAATACCACCATGGTGAGTAAGAACGTGTCCACAGGATGATCTGTAGGTAGTGAAACATGTTTCTTAGTAAGATGTCAGATGCGTGAAGTATTGACCCTGACCCTTAAGGTTGTTAATTCATCCAAAGGCATTGATTAGTCACCTTTAGTAACAGCTGGTGATGAGATCTGTTAAGACGGATGGTGCCATTACATCACTGAGAACCTTTAAATTTATGTATGTGAATTAATAAAACATTTCACTGTAAATATGTGCTCTTACGTATACATTTACATTCATCAAATCATTTGCCTGTGCTGTCTGAAGAGGAAGGCACACACACCTATCACATCACCTATTCTATGTACAGTAGGAATACAGATTAGTGATGCATATCTACAAGTTAAAATGAAGAAAGTGTAATGAATAAATCTTAATGTTATGAAACATAATTTTTTTTTATTGTTGTTGACACTGTGTCAGTTCTGATCCAATTCTGGTCATTTTGAAGCTATAGTTTGTGGTTTTTATTGTATTTTGTTGCTTCATATTGAGAGGAATTTGTAATATATTTATATTTTTGCTCACAATACAATGCAGTCCAATAAAATAGCATCACAAGGTACATCCACAGAGTTGAATTGACACATAACTAGTTTTACTTTAAAATAGTCTCATCAAAACCCAGGAAAGAGTAGTAGGAAAAGGTTGTACCCACATTTTTTTTAGGAGAGGTAGTATTTATTTCAATGTTACTGTATTGCATTTCATTACAGCATACAGCAGTTTTTCTATTTTTATTTCTCTCAGTGTGAATCAGTGCCTCTGTTTGTATGGACAAAAATCCAGATTGCCTTGTATAAAGTGCCGAGCAAAGCAACCTAGCTCTGAAATGTATTAATTTATATGGGAAACTCAATTTAGGATGAGTTCAATCCCTTCTGACTTCTTAACCCTCGCTGAAGGCGCTTAAAAAAGTAAAGTTACTTCACCCCCAGCGCTCATCAGTTGCAACATGAAAGGGAAATAACTTTATCCCATCAACTTTGAAGTGAAAGTTGTCATCTCTGCTCAGTCTTCAGTACTCCCTCTTCACCTCTGCCAGCTCCTCGCTCACCGAGGGTGGAGGGGGGGATCAGGGAGGAGATAAGGTTGCCATGGTGATTGTCTGTCCCTTCTCCCAGGGGCCCTGTCATATTAGAAACTGCCTTCCTTAGCAGTGACTTCACCGGCCGTTCCCTGTCAGTCACTGTGTGCCCATTGTACGCTGAGTGTGCATTAATGCCGGCTGACATTTAGCTCTCAGGCCCTGCGAATAGGAGATGACGGCTGTGGTGTGCAGCATGGAAATACTGCACACCACGTTAAGAGAGCATCCCGCATGAGCTATCACTGTCCCACTGCCTCAGATTGCAAGGGAAACAGGAAATAAAGATTGATGAGGCAGTTTTGGGAAAAAAAAAAAAGGATGTCTCAGAGTGCTTGATAACAGCGTTGTTGAGCTCGAGTCATAATCTGAACTGAGCCAACGTCTGGCTTTGAAGTTTTTCATGTTCTACAGTTCTTAGCAGGTATCTGACAAACGGCTGCTCCCTTGTCTTGGTTTGACAAAACATGACGGGGGCCCAAAACAAAACCTGCTGTGATACTCTTCGCTGTCTGTCATTGTGAAAAAGGCTAATGGCTTCATCTGCCACCGATAAGCATTTGCCTGCAGATTTCTAAATATATAGAAACAATAACAGCAAATCAAGTTTGCACATGCAAAAGCATAGCACTGCTGTTTACTTGGCTGCAGAAAGAATTTAAATATTGTTCTCTCTCTTTGGGTTATTTTGAGAAGAGATCCCATCCTGAAAAGGCTTTGAGATCACAGTTTTCTTCGAAGGTTTGACATGTTTCCACACGATATTGGGGTGAGATTTGTGACAGGAGGGATTGGATTTGAATATTAGAAAGTGTTTGTCTCACAGTGAAGTGTTTACATACTGTGCCTCCCTGTTTGGAAGCATACATTTGTCCCACTTGGACTGAAACTAACACTTTGAAACAGACAGAACCACAAATTGGGTATTCCATTTTTTCCACTTGTTGTTCATGTAAAACTGTTATCTAAATGGACTTTTACTTATATAGCGCTTTTCAACCATTGAAACGGTTCCCAAAGCACTGTACAGTAATCTAAGCTTTTAACAGTAGTCTAATTCACCCAATCACACACCAATGGGGACACAGCTGCCATGCTGGCCTCCACCGGGGGCAACTTAGGGTTCAGTGTCTTGCCAAGGACACTTCAACATGTGGATAGGAGGAGCCGAGATTGAACCACCAACTCTGGCGTTGGTGGATAACCGCACTACCCTCTGTGCCACAGCCACCCTAATCTAATGGTTATAGAATAACCTCCTGCCAGACAGATTAAAGCAAACACCAAGGATTATTCTTAGTGCTATTTGGCCCAGATCACAAGTATTTTACTTGCCACAAACACACAAAAATTAATCCACAATTAAACATGAACAAAAATTTACAGTAAACACTTGAACAAAGTGGTCATTTCAAATAAAAATAATTACAGCAGCACTGCGTCCGCACATCAGCAGCCCTAATGTGCCTAATGTGCCCTGTCAGCCTGACCAAAGGAAAATCTGTTACTGACTGGGTCAACAAGAGCAGTTTAAAAACAATAGAAATGTAACAAAACAAAGAAAAACAAAGGCACCATCCTTAAATGAGAGCAACCTGGGCCATATGAGACCTCCATAATGCAGAGTGCACTGACTATAGAATTAACTCTTAAGAGAAAGGCATTCTTTTATATTCTTTATAAGCATGACATTTTAATAGCAAACTACAGCCAGCCTATGACTTAATTCAGCTTGACCTTGGTGCCATTCAGCATTAACCATCATATTTTAACAGCAAGACGTGGATTAAATATGTCACCGGTCTGAATTGCGTCTCTAATTTTGAATCATTTATTAATCTGATCAGCAACATGGCTCAAAGTCATAATCTATCAAAGACAAGGCACACATACAGTCATTTCAAGAGTGCGAAGTTTCGCCATTGTGCCACAGAACATGCTGTGTGGAAAATGAAAGTCCTTTTCTTAATCACAGATCAGTGTGTGTGTGAATGAGAGAAGGCAATGGGGGACTGGTTTTAATTTAAGACACACCATCAAATTTCCGATTTCAGATGTGGATTTACTAATCCTTAAACAAACTTTAAGGATTAGTAAATCCACAGTTGACCAAGTGTGCCCTGTTGGAAGGAAAAAAACACATTTAGTTCAAACAGATGCAGACTCATGGGGCATAGAGAGTGTATCATGCACCAATGCGGGATCCAGACAGCTGTTGAGTTATCAATCATCACTCAGAATATCACATTGTTGTTTGGTGCTTACATTCACAAAGGTCACATCATTCCCAGCAGCTATACAGAGCTCAGCAGAGGCTACTATCATACATATAAAAACAGGAAGCAAGTGAAACCCCATTTTGGAGTAACTCTTAATGTGTTTTATCTGTTTGACATCTTTAAGCTTCAGAGCATTTAAGCGGGTAGTAAAAAGTCAACCAGACAAGCCAGTAGCATGACTTGGATCCACTGGGATTCAGTGATGACGTAGGCTGAAGCTGAATAACCGGAGCGCGCAGATGATGAGCGGAAGCGCCAGTGCGCACCTCCCCATAATAATCTGGCTGAGCACCGTCGCTGTCTCTTCAGCACCACTCACTGACAACCCAACCAACCGGAGAGGCGAGGCAGGCAGAACTGACTTCTCTGCAACCTTCTGTGGATTTTCTTTTTTTCTCTCTCACGATAACAAATCAATACAACTTTTTTTCCCCAGTAAAGGAGCTTCTGATATAATCTACCGAGTTTCCAACTGGTGAAAGTAAGAATTTTGATTTATTGGTGTATTTTTCAAACAGGACCAACCATGTGGTTAGTGGATGTATGATTTTATGATTTTTTTCCACCGCGGATTCTCGTTTGTTTTTTCCATGGTTACACTATAAACTAAGTTTGGTCTTTTTATTACAGTCTAGAAAAATGTCCGAGTTGTTGTTGAAATAAGTTTGATTATTTTACGGCAGACGCGCTCAGGCAGTAATTTATGAGCCTTGGTTTTCCTTTAATACGTGGAATTTGTGTGTCTAGTCGGGATGCTGACTGTAGTGGTTGGACTTTTGTACCTGGTCAGTGGACGCACGGTGCGAAGCCAGGATGCTACAGGTAGCCGCTTCGTTTGTAACGCCATTCCCCCGGGCGCAGAGCCGGGCTGCGGGTACGGTCCTACGGGAAACCGTGTCCAGAGCAGCAGCCCTGTGGAGGACGAGCTGCGGAACACGATCATCCAGCTCCGGGAGACCATCCTGCAGCAGAAGGAGACCATCGTGAGCCAGCAGGGGACCATCAAGGAGCTCAACTCCAAGCTGGCGCGCTGCGAGGCGGCAGCCGACGAGTCGCCGCAGAGCAAGTCCCGGGGTCAGGGCTCCAGACGGAAGGAGTACGGCAAGAACACCATGGGGGACCTGCCCCGGGACCCCAGCGAGACCATAGACCAACTGGGCAAGACCATGCAGAGTCTCAAGGGTCGGCTGGAAAACTTGGAGGTAAGACGGCACAAACATGCAGCTCCTGCGTAAACGTAGGCCTACCAGAACATCACTTTTGTTTAGGCCCCCACCCCAAACCGACATTAATAATCACGTATAATAATGCCCATGTTTTGTTATCAGAGCTACACGCGCCTTAGCAATGTCTTTCAGCAGTTCTCCAGTAAAATTCCTTACTATACACGTCTGATAATACTCTGCGCTGCAGGAGACCACTCAGTACAATCGTGAGATCAAAGGGTCACGTAATCGACATGTCACATCAATACGTTTTAATCATTATGAGATAACTCTGGTGGTGAAACCCGCTGGATTCATATTCATCATATGAATAAGATATGATCAGCAAACAATTTTGTCAAAGGTGTAACCATGCATGTGGTGCAGGGATTTGAAATGCAACCTTGAATAATTTATGATTACTGGGTGTGTGTGTGTGTGTGTGCGTGTGTTCCACACAATGTTTTATGTTGCAGTCATGTGACTAATTTTCCATAGCAGCTGATGAAATTAATTCCCGCAGATTTCAGCCATCCCTCTGTTCAGTCCCAGGAGACCTCACCTCTGCTGTATGCATTCATTCCTCAAGGCTCAGAGATCATAGCTGATATTGAGGTCACCTATAGTAAAGTGCTTTACATACAGTGGAAGCCAGGGCTTTATCTGTTATGTCATATCAACAGTGTAGTACATTTTTTCACCATCTGACAGCCCTGATAAATAATCACAATACTGTTTATTTAAATTCAAGATTATTTCTATAAACAGTATGCTGCATTGCTGATCCATCCATCGCTCCATTCCCTCCCCCCCTCTCCCTCTCTCCCTGATTGGAAGCTTTAATACCCTGATCAAATCAAGGATATACTGCGGCTGTGAGGATACATATTATATTGCATTTTAATTACATAACTATTGATCTGCATCTGCTTAACATACTGATTATTGCAAGACTGGTATTGCTGATAGCATATGACTCCCTGGAGCAGGACATCTCTCACTAATCAAAGCCATCTGCAAATCTCTACAATTACATTCAGGTCCTGGCAAATGTTTCAGTGCCAAATAACCAGGAAATTTCTCATTTGAGCTTTTCACATGGTTCCATTTTGTTGGGAAAGATACATCAAACTCTGTGTGTAACAAATGCCCTCTTTCCACCAATCAGCTCTGGTTATTGAACCGGTTCCGTTGAGGATTCTTTGAAACAGTTTCCACCAGTTTTGAGCTTGTAATCAAGGACGCGTCATCAACAGAGGGCGTTGCACAATGCACAACGGAAGTGAACAGTAGAAGTAAGATGGCTGATCGCACTGATTACCTGCGAGCTTTTGTTCTGTTATTACAGATATTTGTTTTTATCCGAAAAACAAGCACGGACCAACTATTAATGATAAGAAGACGAAGAAGACTGTTACTATAGTAGACCATAGACCATTGTTGTCTTCTCCATCCTCTCTTTCCAACCTGTAGAATATGACACGCCACGCAACATCATCACAGCTTTAAAAATGAACATCTGAGGGTTTTTTGCTGAGAGCACCACCTATAAGTGTGGGCTTGTCCCCTTTTTCAAAAAACCCCATCTGTGATCACGCCCAGTGTGAACTCTGGGTCACATCACACGTGGCGCCTACCTTTAATACCCAGCCCAGCCATGGGTGTTTGGCAGGTCACCAATCAAAGTCCGCCACAGGGACGCACTGTCTTCATTTTGATATTACTGTATCAAAAACAATGGTGCTAAAAAGATATCAGACCTAAAAGGTAGATAAGATCAGTCATCAACTGCAAATCCCAGTCTTTATGGGAAATGAATGCCTGTTTGAGTGCACAGGATTAACTGGATTAAATGTCTGTGTCATTGTTTGTATGTGTCACTTCCCTCTGCCCCCACACTATCTATCTATCTATCCATCCATCTATCCTCCTTTCTGCTGTCCCCTGCAATCTTTCCCACTCTGCCTCCCAGCAGCAGAGTTTGCGTCTCCCCAGCACAAATGTGTCAGCTGGAGGTGTCTCAGCACTGACTCCCCTGCCACCAGAGCTGCGGGAGCTGCTGCGGCAGCGTCTGGGGGCGCTGGAGACCCAGCTCCTCCGGAAGGTGGCTGAGCTGGAGGAGGAGAAGAGCCAGCTCTACAATGAAACAGCGGCCCACCGCCAACGCACCGAGAACACTCTCAATTCCCTCCTGGAGAGGATCACCGAGCTTGAGAAAAGTAAGTGATACAATGGGTGCTGTGAAATGTTGGCCAGATTTAACGCCAGACTTTTTGTTGGGTTTTTTTGTCTGCCAGATTTAACACTAATTAGTCAATCCCTGTGCAAATTTAAAAATCCTCATAACATAGTTTTTTCTCACAGCCATTCTCGGAGCAGCTCCTGGTCTTGAAAATAGGACGTGGAAAGCAACACTAAATGCTTAATTAGTTTAAGAAATATTGGAGGGATCCACACTCCGGGTTATCACTTTGATGGTAGACGTCAAAACAACACAAATATATCTCTGCCAAAAGGAAAATGATTTGAGAAGATTACCTCACCGCTCACTGGACACTTCCTGCATGTCCCCTGAGGCTCAGTCAAGTCAGTCAGTGGCTGTTTCAGGATACAGGGTTTAATCAAAGTTAATTGCTCAGATTTAAAATAGGTGGGCACAACAGCACACCCACCTGTACAATACATTGAGTCAATACAATAGCCCCATAATAAATACTACCTTTGTGAGCATTATTAAGTTCAATTTACATCAAGACGGTGCCAGAGAGGTGTTGATTCAATTCTACAGGGACTTTTTAGGCTGGAGTTTGAGGTGTTGTTTTGTCAGCTGGAAGTGTGAGGCTTTTTCCATCAATGATAGCCCAACAAAAACATGCAACATGTTTCCTTGGTGCAAACCCACTGCAAAGAAGTGTGTGTGTGTGTGTGTGTGTGTGAGAGAGAGAGAGAGAGAGTGTGTATGGTTTTCACAACTCCCATTCTCCTGTTTTATTTTTTATTTTCCCTTAAATTTTCAGTAAGCTTCTCCTACATAGCATCCATGTTTACTCCATTTCTTGTTCATTTCTGTATTCAGTGTCTTTTAAATATTAAAACTCTTGCAGTCTTTCTTTAACTGACCAACATACACATCATTTATAAGCTGTGATGCATTTGGTCACAAATGACCCAGTATGAAACCCTAACTGAGCTAAAGCACTAACCTGGAAGCCAACAAATAAGAAATATAGTGGGTTTTGTATTTTCGGCATGGTTCCAGGGATGGCAATGTCGGTCTGTCTTTTTTTTTGGTTGGTACTCCACTTTGGTCCAGACTAAAATATCTCGACTATTGAATGGATTGCCGTGATTTGCCACATTTATTACACAAATTAGGATAAATTCTAATGACTTTGGTGATCCCCTGCCTTTTCCTCTAACACTACCATGAGGTTGACATTTTGGTTTTTATTAAAATATCTCATCATGGATGGATTGACGTGAAATGTGGTAGACATTCCTGTTCCTCAGAGGATGAATAGCCATAACTTTTATCCCCTGACCTTCATCTAATGCCATCATCAGGTCAAAATTATGATTTGTCCAATACTTTAGTTTACGACCAAATACCATTCCCATCAGCCTCAGCTGTACTTTGTGCTTAGCGCTAATTAGCAAATGTTAGCATGCTAACACGCTCAACTAATATGGCCAACATGGTAAACATTATACCTGCTAAATATCAACATGCTAGCATTATTATTATGAGCATGTTAGCATGCTGGTGAGCATTTAGCTGAAAGCATTGCTGTGCCTAAGCACAACCTCACAGAGATGCTTGCATGGCTGTAGACTTAAGTCTTGTTGTGACCTGGGACTACATATGGCACATTGGTTTTTACTCTTGCAGATGGCGACAAAATGACCTACGCGCACTATCCCACAGCTAAAAATCACCTGTTTTCTTACTGATGTGATATTAGAAGCAGCTGGCCAACCTTCACTATCACCCTAATCCATTTTGAGTTCGCTTAATGTTTACTTTGCTAGCAGCCAACATGCTTCTTACAAGTGATCCTCAACTTCAGCCTTGTCTTCCTCTTCCTCAACTTAAATAAAATCGCCCTTCCATGTATTTATTTTTGTGTCACCATCAGTCAGACACTTCCTGCTACAGTCTTCAGAATCATCATCAGAAGAAGAAGAAGACAAAAGAAGACTTTCTTGATTGGATCAAGTTATAACACATTAAAACTTTAAACATTTTTAACCATATGTACTCAATATCCATCAACAGGTAATAATGCCTTCAAGTCACCTGAGGATTTCAAGGTGTCCCTCCCTCTTCGTACTAACTACCTGTATGGACGCATCAAGAAGAGCCTCCCAGAAATGTACGCCTTCACTGTGTGCATGTGGCTCAAGTCTAGCGCCAGTCCCGGCATAGGAACCCCGTTCTCTTACGGCGTGCCCGGCCAGGCCAACGAGATAGTCCTCATCGAATGGGGGAACAACCCCATTGAGCTACTAGTTAATGATAAGGTAGGTCCTTAATGAGAAACTGGAGCCTTGCTTCACCATGTTCATTGATGATTTGTTGATAGAAAGGAGAGCAGCTCTGATTCTTTCACTCTGCCCTGAAGAGGGAAGATGTACTTGAGTCAGAAGCTCATCATTTATTATTTGTCTGGTAAAACTGCTGGCTGTAATGATGACGCTAGATAAGTGCAAAGAACGCATGAATATGTTCATGCTGGTCTGTTTTGTGGCGTGAAACAAGCAGATAGCTGCTGTATGTTCATGTGACCGCAATAATGATACAGCTGAGAGGAGATTTACTGACCATCAGCTCTGAATATTTAATTTTGCACCTTATAAACATTTAATATCATTGACCCACATTCCACACACACCCAAGAATAACAGTAATTCATTAGAGAACTTGTGCTGCCATGTGTGCTCATTTGAAGGCCCAGTCTTCTTTGCTTTCTGTACACACTGTATTGTTGCTACACAGTCACATACTGTGAGCTTTCAGTCAACTTACGGGATTTCAGTTAACACAACGAAAAACAAAGTGGTAGAAACATGCATGAATATTTTATGGCATTTAGTATTAGAAGGAAAAGAATTGTAATTGTTATGTTGATGTAAGCTATAATACTAGATAGCACAATGATGATGGCACAGTTGCTTCTGCAGCAGTGTAAGGTTGGATTTGGGGGATTTTTTGGCAAAATGTTGCCGCACTGGAGAGGATCCCCCCCCCACTGTCTTGTTTACATTGGGCGTTATTGGCACAGGCAGGTCTCTTCACAGCTTTCCCTTCACCATGCATTATACATGTGTTCGAGTCAGACAGATGAGAGAAAGATGGTGGGGGAAAGGGTTGAGAGTATGAGAGAAAAAAAGAGGGAAAGGGTTGGGAAATAGAAAAGCTGCAGAGCTTTGGAGGTGACAGAGTGCAGAGAAGAGAGAGAAGGAAAGATCTGAAGATGCCAGGAAAAAGGAAGTTATAATGTGCTAGAAACGGAGAAAGAAAGCAACAGAGCAGAAGAGAGTGAGATGGAGGAGAGTGAAGTCAAGACTTGTAAATGTGATTACTGTATGTGCAGCAGCACATCCATGTGTTGAAGTTATTCACAGTGATAACAGGGTCCACTGGGACACATTGTTTATGCTGTTCATTTGGCTGCATACTGAGAGGGAAGCAGAAAGCTGCCTCAACAGTATTAAAAAGTGCAACGTAGTCTGCATTTTGTATTTGTGGTTGGCTGTGCAGAGAGAGAATCTTAATTGTCATAGGGTAACATCTTCATCAGGAAAGTCAATCTCTTTGTTCAGGAAAATCGTCAATATCTCATGATTTTTGTCTCTAACGTTCAAATCAAGTAAAACATGCTTATGGCATCTCCATTTTCCAGTCAAATGTGGCTGCCAGGAGTTTAATCTGTAATGGATTCAAACTTGTCTTGTACAACATTAAAAATGAGTTATTTTGGCATGTGTGCATGTGTAATCTGATGATCATAAATCTGGTGTTATCTGGAAGACCATTTCCCAAATTTTAGAAACACTTTGGGCAATTATATGGAGGTTATTCTGTTTTTCTTTGACATCATGCATGTGAGCTCATTTTTCTTTTATCACTCTGGAAGCAGATACTTTACTTACTTCTTCTCTTCCTATGTGACCTTCAACATTTTTCACTTATCTGCAGAACGTTATCTGCAGCCTTTTGGAGCTGAAGAACAAAATGTTCTTTGAGCCATAAGTAAAATACATCATGGGTCTTTTTCACAGCAGACATTTTGACATGGTGTAGCAAGAGAAGCATGCTTGCATTACTTTTAGGTGCCAGTTCCAGGGCCCTGGTATTGAACATTGTTGGCTCTATGAAACACAAAACGAAGTTTTCCTGCTATGACAAGTCAAAAAGTCTGATTTGAAAAAGGCCTTTAGGAAAATAATAATTTCTATTATGTAATAACTGTAAAGTTGTACCTTTTTATGTTTTGAGAATGAGATAATTTGTAGTGATTTAAATGAAGATGACTGAGTCATATATTCATTATAGTGTTAGTGTATGCCCTGTGGATATGGTGTTTTAATATGAAGCTCTTTGCGCACAAATCATCATGGCTGTCATATATCAAGTGCTGCAGAATATTGGAAAATATTTGTTTTTCATTTTAAGAGCCTAAATCTTCAAACGGTCAGTGAGGCTCAGACTACTCCAACTCGGAGAGACTTTATAATAATTCTGCCAGTGTTCCCTATAGTCCCAGGGGCATTAAGATGCCACCTGGCGTCCTCAACCAGGTCAGTTGCATTTGTATTTGCAAGTGACTTGTATTTTATTTTCAGTGCCTCTATCACTCTTCACTGATATAAGTGTAAAGTAATTCTGTAGGCTCATGAGAAAAAGGCTAATGAGTAACACACTCATACTCTCATGTGTTGCGCTGTATCCTCGGAGGACTATGATGTCATTGGTTGGTAAAATAACCAGTTGTTTACTTTGATCTGGGAACAAAGCACAAAAGCATAAGAGGACACAGTTTTGCTGTTAGCTACCCAACTGCTTTGAAGGATGCTCTATCCCTTGATGTCACCTGGGTAATCTAAATTTTATATGTCACACTGGCTCATCTGAAATATTCTCTGCATAGGGCTGTCTCTTTGAAGCTCTAACCCTTCTAATTGCTGTTCTTGTTTCTAACGTGCCGCAATTAATCTCAAACCTCTCTTGGCTCATCTTGCCCCCTTCATACTCCCCCTCTACCTGCTCCTTGCTCCCTGCCCTCATGTCACTCACCCTTTGCCCTCAACCCCTGACCAGGTGGCCCAGCTCCCTCTGTCAGTGAGTGACGGGCGCTGGCACCACATCTGCATCACCTGGACAACCAGAGACGGTTTCTGGGAGGCTTACCAGGATGGCGAGCGTCTGGGCACAGGGGACAACCTGGCCCCCTGGCACCCAATTAAACCTGGAGGGGTGATCATCCTGGGCCAGGAGCAGGTGAGAAGCTTAGGTGGTAAAGAGCAAGTGTGTGTGTGTGTGTGTGTGTGTGTGTGTGTGTGTGTGTTTTTCCTTGTGTGTCAGTAAGATCCTTGTGTGTATTCTCCCCTGAGCTCAGTGCCGGAGGCACAGAGCAGGGGGCAGGGGAGAGGAGGCAGAGAGGCTCTTCTCACGCTATCGTGGCCCTTTCAAAGTTACCTCATTCATCACCTATCTCTGAACTGCACCATTATGCCCTTGTGAGCTGCGTTAGCAGGTTATTCTAGCGTGTAGCTCCATGACAGCACCATGTATATACTTCAGAAATGTACAGAGATGTGTGAATAATGTCCACAGAGAGCCATTAACTCATACTGCATTAGTTTAGAGGCCAAGGAGGGCTGTGTTGTTTTACGTTTCAGTCATTCACACAAGGTGAGATTGCTGCATGTTGCACGATATTGGAGATTGCACAACAGTTAGATATTTTAAAGCGGCAGCACATTGAAAAATAGTCAGAGTCGTTTGGATGAAAATCAAACAGAATTGATTCATTTTAATTAAAGTCTGTTTACATTTCCTTCAGAAGTTAACTTATAAACTTTCATCTCCTGTTTCTCCATGAAGGACATAGTCGGAGGCCGTTTTGACGCCACCCAGGCCTTTGTGGGCGAGCTGAGCCAGTTCAACATGTGGGACCGAGTACTGCGGCCTGTGGACATCGTGGGTCTGGCCAACTGCTCAGCTTACATGCCGGGCAACGTGGTTCCTTGGATTGATGCTAATGTGGAAGTGTTTGGTGGTGCAAGTAAAGCTGCTCTGGAGATCTGTGAAGACCGTGCTTTTGATTCCTAAAGGATCTGAGGTGAAGAAATCCAGCATCCCCACCGGGGTCGAGAAGCTATGTATTCAGACTGTTTGTTGCTTCAGTCAAATCCCAAAGGAAAGGGTATCAGCGCAACATTTTTACATCTTTATATGCTCTGACTGCATAGTCTCAAAGACTCAATGTTTATTGCACTCAGATTCACATGTTGATGTGTCCATTCAATTTGAACCCTGAGGACATTAAAGGAGACTTCAAATTAGTCTGCTCATGTGAAGAAGATATGCTGTTGCATCAGTCTACTGTAATGATATGACCTACTGTCATTCTGTGTTTTTTCTTCAGTAGATCAGCTTTCATTTGACTCCTCTTTGAAAACAGCTCTTTTTGGTTGCATTCCTTACACTGACAATGCTGCAGTGTATTTGTAGTGAATGTGAGCTCAGACAGGCTTTGATGTGCTGTGGAACACTATTCCTGAGTTACATGGTAGAGCACTACATGCTGTGAGGCTCTGTTTGAAGAGCACCAAACCAGAAGCGCAGTGAAATGAGGTGGATACTCATGAGTTCAAACAGGACAAGAACAACCCTCGCTGTTGATTATTTTGAGACAACATGGCAGAATGTCTAAATATTATGCATGAGCCCGGACAGTGAATGGAAGTCAGTGCAGAAGTGACAGTGCATGCTTTCTGTCAATACACAGAGTGCGTGTGGTGCGTCCAAACAAGCCAATGCAATGTGCTGACATTACGTAAGAGTGTGTGTGTGTGTGTGTGTGTGTATGTGTGTGTGTGTGTGTGTGTATGTTCATGTGCGTATGGCTTGTCTTGCATGTAAAAAGACCAGAGATTATGAGGGAGGGAGGACATTCTCATTCTTGTAAATCTATGCTTAATACCTCTCTGCCCCTTGAGCAGCTGCCATATCCCAAACAGCTTTATGGATGGGCTGGCTCTGCTCAGGTTAATAGCGATGTCGGACAGCTGCCCAGGACTGGCCTATCGACAGAGCTGCCAGCCGAGTGCCCAGTGAGGGCAGGGACTGGGCTTGACCTTCAAGGACAATCCTTAATTCCTCATCTGGGTAGTAATTATTGTGTTCATGAATGAGTGTGGCGGTGAGCAGCCACTGGTCCGCTGGTGTTTCTCATAGCTAAGTGTGTCATAATCAATATAAATCTTGAGATGTCAAATGAGAGCATTGTTTCCTCATACAGAAACAATGTAAAAGAGGCAACAAAGACATTAACTTTGGTATCAACCTCCAGAGTTTCTTTTTTTTTCCTCCTTGTGGAATGTCCTTACTGAGTAGACACTAGTCCAAAAGGCATTAAAAAGCTTCTATCCACGTTAGAAAAAATGCAGTTGAATATAGAATAGAAAAATGCAGATATGATTCGACAGCGCAGAATGTTATAAAAGTGAGGGTGCACACTCAACATTATAAGGACTTGTTGGATATGTCACCAACATGTAATTGTTCCTCTTTTAAGTGTCTTTGTTAACAATGTTTCAATGTAAATTCAAGAGACGTCTTTCCTGTAGAAAGTGTATTTTTTTTGCTGTTTTCTGCTCATGATTTTTGTCCATTAGCAGCACATTATGTAAAAAAACAAACAAACAAACAAAAAGTACTTATAGAAATGCTTTGTTTATATGGTGAATGGCCTTTTGTGAGAACCATATGTGCTTTTGCCTGTGGACAATTCAAACTTTCTTTTGTCAGCTTTTAAAGCAGCTCACTAGCAGCACAGACAACGAGGACCACAAGAAAAAGAAAACCGTGTTTGCTATCATTATTTTAAAGTCAACTTTGTGAGCAGTACCCACTGAAGTTTCTGTCATGTGGTTGAATGTCCTTTTGCATCCAATAAAAGAGTGAACAAGTTCCAGAGGTGTAGCAATTAAAGCAGCACCTCGATAATGTGACACAATAGATAAACAGCTGTTTGAACACATCATCGCACTGCATTAGCGATGAAGTCACAGTGCAGTGTAACCCTGCCAAGGTCACGCAGTATTTTTCCGTGATGTCTCTTAATAAGGAAACCATACTTTAATCTTTGATGGGGATTAACAAAGCTCACTATTTTCACATTTTGGTTCATGTAGGTGTTTGTCCAGTTGGTATAGCCATATCAAGTGTAGGACTAGCCATAACACACATGGAAGGATACGTCCTCTCATCTGGGCAATGTAATGTTGTCAGCAGTGGAGAAATCCTCTGGATTGGCAGACGTCCAGGTGGAAATGAAAAAATCTGCCCATGCGGATTATGGGAGCTGCTACAATGTAGGACACTGTGAGCCTTCTTCATTCTCCATAAAGCTTTGTGTTGACGCTACTGCCAGCGTGTTGGTGGTGACGCACTGCGGGGCTGCTGTTTTTTAATAGAACAACAATCTGAGGCCTCCGATAGACAAACAACAATGTGAAATATGTGTGCGATGTTTTGTAGCATATTCTGTACTTCTAATTTTCACTGCATTGCTACTGTAGCATTCACTGCACATCCTGTTGTTCTCAAATGTTAAGTACAAATTAATTATTAAAGAATACATTTCAACTTGCATTTAAATAAATAATAAATACATTTGTTTATGTAAAACGCATTGTAGATTCTTCTCAGAAGTCTTAAGAACATAAGGCTGCTGCAGATTTAATTACAATGGGTAATACTTGGTTCCTCATCAAATCTTTACGCTCAGGTGCAAGAAGAAAGATCTGAAGAAATTCTGATTTTCATTTTTTTGCCACAGCTAGACAATTCTTAAGGTTATTACTTCTACGACTGTTGCTGCTAAGCTGTTCCAAGGTGTGGAACTGCACAAAGGGCCTGTGTTTGATAACCTATTCAACCTCCATCATATTGTTAATGCAGAAGAATAAGCCATTGTGGTGGAGGAAGAGGAGGGTATGTGTCTGCTTGTGACACCCGACAAAAAATGTGTACAGAGGCTTATGACAAACTGTTGCCACATCATACCCCCCTGCTTTAATTGCAGCCATTCTCCCTCTGGTTTGCTGAATGTTGTGCATAAGACAAATTATGTTTCCGAAGGTGTTGCATGGAACTAATGAAACCTAACTGGGAGGGGAATTGAAGTGAAAAGCATCATCTTTGTGTGTTACAGATATCATCTGTCTCTCTGACAGTCGTATGATTCAGGATAAACAATGAGTGTGTATATGTGTGTCTGTATGTCAGTGTATGTGGGTGTGTGACAGAAAGCAACACTTTGTTGGTGTATTTGGTCTGAAGAGTAGATTTGTTCCAGTTATTGAGTTCTTCTCCCACTGCGGTGGAGTTTTAAAGGGAGATTTCCAGGCAGCAAAATCCTGGCGGGTTCGTGAAGAAATGATCTCAGCAGCTGCTACAGATGTAATGATAACAGTACATCACTAAAACCAAATTACCAATTCAGTGGTGTTACCAGCTAAGCCATGTATCCATTACACGTGACTGGGGTAGAGTGACAGTGAATAATTATTTGGCGCAGTTTTATTAAAGCTTCCTTTCACATGCATGCGCTCTTCTCTCTGTGCTCGGGATTATCTGGTTGTTCCAACATCGCCCAAGGTTGTGTTAAAGTGTGTCGAAAGCCCATAATTAAAATCAAATCACAGTGAGTTTATTTGATTGTCACTGGATACGACCACAGCTCTATGAAGGGTGGAGGAGATGGGTATTGGGGAAGGGGGTAAAATTAGAGTGCCATTCTGCTCCTAGCACCCTCTCTCGCACATGGAGTCCCCATGGAGCCCCGAAGAACGAGCGCTGTAAAGACTGTGAGAAAAACAAGTTTCAGAATTGAGACTAGAGAAGTCCTTTGGTTTAGTAATTAAAGTCTGATGGAAGAAAAAGGCTGCGCAGAAGGCGAGGCTCTCCGAGGCTTTTGAAAACTGCTGTTTTCTTGGATGTCACAGACTATTAGTGAGACCCACAATCCCCCTTCAGCCTGTATCACTGCCTTTATAAAATTATGCATCAAAAAATGTTATATTCTATTCCCATCTCTGGTTCTGTCTGGCAGCCATTTTTAAATTAGACAAAGAAGTACTCTCACGTTTTGTCTCTGTTTGGTTTTCCAAGACAATATGTCCCATCTCTAAAATTATGTTGTTTGTTGTTATTATTAGATCATCATTAGTACAGTATTATTCACTCATTTTAGGGGGGTACAGCACACTTTTTAAAACATCTCTGCTCTACCTTTTCACATTGTTTTACTTATTTATGCTCAGTAGGCCAAGGAGAGCAACCTAAAAGTTGTTTTGGGGGAATGAGGATAAAAAGAGTGATGACAGAGATGACGTGAGGGAGGGATGAACAAATTAATCAGCACAGGAGAGGAAACAGCTGCTGTGTGACAGTTTATAACGCCACCTCTCCGAAGATCAAAGTGCCTGTGGATGCTAGATGAAGATATTCATTCATCTTTATTCTGTTAAGCAATTCACAGTGTTTTCAAGCATAGTTGAAAATCATAAATCTGACACTTCTTCATGCTCAGATTACAAAGCTCCATAGACATACTGCCACACTTTGTTCTATATTTCCAAGGAGGATAAAATGTATTCCTTCAGAGACCATTTACATTAATAACAATACAAATTATCTCTGCAGAAGAAACTATAATAACCAATCTGGCTGATTAGATAGGCTGTAATATATCATTTTCTGCCTGCAAAAAGAGAAGAGAGCTTAAGTCTAAATCTCTTTAAATCATGCTTTATAGAACCTGTGAAGACTGCAAATTTAACAAAGCCTCTTCTATCTGTCTTACAACTAGCAGTAAAGCTCTGCAGCTACAAATCTCTCATTGTGCATCACTGAAGGTGCTCCATCATTTTCTCCAAAATATCTGTGTTCCACTGCAACAAATAAAGACGGTGATTGTAAAATGGCCTTTGTATGTCTCTCTTTTCTAGCCTGTAACAAAATGTACAAGGAAATGCGTGATATTAAAGATACTTAAATATTGTGTCTTGGAAAAGATGGAGCTGTACTACAGTATCTTTTAAAGTTGGAGTATAGAGAAAAGGCACTTAACACTGTTAAGTTCATTCTCTTAAATGAATAGTTCTACATTTTGAGAAATATGCTTATTTGTGTTCTTGCTTAGAGTTAGATGAGACGAGCGATAACACTTTCTTGACTGTATGCTAAACATGAAGCTACTGCCGGCAGCAGATTAGCTTAGCTTAGCAGAAAGACTAGAAATGGGGGAAACAGGTAGCTTGGCTCTGTCCATGTAACAAAATCTGCCAAAGGTAACAAAAGCTCACTATTTAACAAATTATATTGTCACACATTATGGTTTAATTGGGGATATTGAGCATTTCCCCCTGTTTCCAGTCTTTGTGCTAAGCTAAGCTAATTTGCTGCTGGCACTAGCTTCATATTTACAGTACAGATGAAAGGGGTATCAATCTTCTCATCTAACTCTTGGGGGAAAAAAAAAATAAGCCTGTTTCCCAAAATGTCAAACTATTCCTTTAAGCTATACACAAAATATACAGTATGTTATATGAAAAAACATTGGTAATTTTGAATTAATTCACATGGGAACTTTAGGTCTTTCCTAAATTCATATTCCTTGACGCTCCTACCATCAATAGAAAAAAATATGAACAGCAGTGAGAATAAGTTGTGATTTAGATGTTTTGGTGGAAAAATGAAGAACAAGATGTGATCTGAGTTGAGCAGGTGTGAAAATAAAACTCACCTCATTTTCACCAGTCACTCAAGATAAAAAAGTGCAATAAACAAATCAGTTCTTCTTGACTGGCGATTAAACACAGAAAGTCGTCACTTTATTATCTGATGTTGATTCATGGAACTCCCAAAGTCACCCAGTGATAAACTAGACATGACTCATCATGATCCTTTTATCTTTGTGGAATGTAATCAGATGTTGGTGGCTTGCCTTCCCCCAGAGGGGCCGTGGTGGATAAGTGTATTATCTTGATCATTCCACCACTGCTAACAAAATCACCACCAGCCAACGTTTCCTATCCAAGAGCTGAACCCACCCTCCCTTCAACCAACTCACAGAGCATGTGCGCACACATACACACACTCTTGCTGGGGTGATTAAGCCGTGCTCGCTACTGACATTAGCAGATCATATGACTTTAGTCAGGAAAGGGATCTGGGGACATAAAACCATTTATTTGTGGACATAAATCCACATAGGCTCTATTTATAGAGGATGCTTACTATTTATGACTATGAACTTCCTGTTCCCACTGGCTGAAAGTAAGCCCATCCTGCTTTGGATCAAGCAACAAACTCTAGTTTATTACTTTACTCTGAACAAAAGACAGACAAGTGGTTGCAAAACAGATGGGGGAACATTGCCGAATATGTTTCAGTGAATGGTCTGAAAACAAAAAGAAGTTTTAGCTTGGTGTCTGATCTTTTGACACAGAGGGAGCACATGGGATCAAAAGAGTAACTGAAAGCATGAAAAATAAGCATCTGTGTGTCTGAGAGTGGTGTGAGAGGAATGGTTATTATACAATAAGCGCGAGGCAGCCTTGATCAACAGCCTTGCCGCCAAGGTCAGTATCATCACGTTACCCATATGTTCCTCCTCTACGTGGCTAAGAGGATGCTGGGTGAAGTTGAAAAAGATGCACAGCTTCTTCATGTATGCTCGACAGAAGAAAAGTGGACAGTTTATCATATAAATGTGTTTGTGTTCATGCTATTTAAACAGTTTAGTTTTTGGATGGATTGGATTAGTCAGTGATTTGTGTGCCCGCTTGGTAAGATATTTGTCATTGTGGGATTTTTCTGAAATGCTGGGACTCTCCATATTTGTTCAAACTGAACTTTGAGCCATGCACAGATGTACAGCTAATGAGAGTTTTCTGCACGCAAGCATGCATCGCAAAATAGGACACATATAGCAATTCCACGAGGCAACACACTGAATCAAAGGAGCAGAATTATTGCATAATTTGATTATGTTTCAGCCTTGTTCTGTTTGACACAATTCAGTTCTTGAAAACAATGCATCATGAATAGCAGATGACACCATTAGATAATCAAGCAGTTATATATTCTGTAAGGAAGACAGTGAAATGCTATTGGCATGCACAGTTTGGGGAGATTTAGAGGCATGCAGGCACTTGACGCCAGCTTGGTTTGTGCCTAGACGCCCATCGTTCACCTGAGTTACAGTGGCCATGATTGATCGAGAGTTAAGACTGACTCATTGTGCCAAAGCCCCACAAGAGTTTCAAGGTTGTTCACATTAACAGCAGTATATTTTGCATAATTGATGGCAGGCTCGTACAATACAAGTCATTCCTCACAAGACCATAGACAACAAAAGCCATTCTTTTCCTCACTTATAGCGTTTTCAGCTCTGGGTGTAATCCAGCTGGATATGAATAGGGACATGTGGTTTATGAACTTTGAAGAAGTTTGTATAAAAACTTGTTACGGATGTTGTTTTATGGCTCTGACACAGCTAGTCAAAGATGGTAATTCTGCTTTTAATTTTGATTGAGCATTTGTTGCTTGTAAAGCCTTTTTTTAGCTAGTGGTTGTATAAAAAAAGGTTTGTGTTACAAACCATCAAATCTCTGTGACAGCTCTCATATGTTTTTATGGGATCTATGGACTAGAGCCACATTGTATGATGCTCAAAGGTCTGGGGGACATTGCATTATTTGCCTTGCACAGCGCTGAGCAGGAGGAGAGTTTCACATATAAATGATAAAACGTTGCAGAAACTGTCTTATGCTCCCATATAAACTATAAACACAAACATAAGTTGTTCATTTAGCTGCCTATGCCCTATGTGCTGTATTTGAAAAACAGATTTAATGGCTAGATAGTAATATAACACAAACAGTACAAAGCTTCTCTTGTCTGTCATACGGCAGATTCAGATGACAAGGCATAGATTCAGAGGGATTAGGGAAGTGTAATTAACTCAGATACAAACCTTGAGTATTTAGGGAAGGCATATTGATGACAGTGACAGCAATTAGTGCATGTGCGTGTGTATTTGTGTGCGTATTTGTGTGTCAAGAGCCTTCAAATGCACTGAATCAAGGTCCCCGAATGCAGAGCTTTGTAGCTAAAAAAAATGACAGCTCTTGTCTCATTCAGACAAGATTCGTGGGCGAGATGTCTCAGTGCCGCATTACAAGAGTTTGCAGCTTTGAGATGTTTGGTGTGATCAAAAATGTCTGGATTCTGTGGGGACTTGTGCATAAACACAATGATTATGGGATCAATGTTCATGTTAATGCCTGCTGCCACCAGGCACGGAGGTGAGGTTTCAAAATAGCAACTGTTTGCGACTTTACATGTGAATCTACACCTCGCACGAGGCTCCAGGCAGCTGTGTAAAGCATTACATTCAGGCTCATTCTCCACTTGTTTCTTCTGAGGACAGAAGTTCATCTCTGATCTGTGGCATTTTCAGAATTACACTGATTAGCCCAACAAGGATGCTCCAACTGCAGGTCAAGAGAAGGTGACAAACTCGCCTCTGATTCAAATGGGATTACATCAGTCATGGCTACATGGCCTGTTTGCTGTCACATTGTTTAATATTTTTATTAATCACTAATGAGTGCATTTTCTCCATGCCGTTATCTGATTACAGTAATATATTCAAGCACACTGCATCCAGATTTCCATTTCCAGCTCAGAACAGGATGACCTTCAGATTTGACAGGTACCAGTCATAAAAATCAGTGGTAAAAATGTTCGGTGGCCTCTTACAAAAAGCGTATAACACCAGTCGTCTGATGGATAAAAAGACCAGTTATTGTAGATTCAGAGATCATGGCTGCTCTGTTTTCTGTTTGTAAATGTTTTGTGGTTTCACTGAAGCATGGAGAGCTCATACGTACATGGCAGGGGACTTCAGTGAGATGTGACGCCTGACATCAACTATGTTATTAAATTTTCACACACTACTGACCGCAATATCATCAGGAGCAAACACACGCTGCTGTGTACCCTCGGGTGTCTGTTTACTTGTGTATGTGTGAGCTGGTGAGTGTTTCCATGATTTTGTGTTGTGAGATACAGTCATTTCAGTAGCCCAGTGCAGTGAAACTATTATCCACCTCCAACTCTGGAGGTGCTTTCCTGATTAATTGGACCCATTTACAGGGTCAACACAAGCCTGGCTCTTGGTCCTGAGAATGATTAGTTATTAAAATGTCTAGCTCACCTTTGAAAGAGTATGTTATTGAACATGCGTGAAAAATAAAATGGCAAAAAGGATGTAATAGGTGACTTGAAAAAAAGAATCTCCCTGTTACTTATTCGAAACGTTTAAGCATGCTATACATCAAATCAGCCGCTGCCCTTCTCAGTATGATGTTGAAGAATACCTGAACAGATGATTCAGCAGTTTCATGAAGCAGCAGTTTCTCCTCATAAGAATAAAGATTCAGACCTTTTGTTCTTATCACTTTAGAATAAGAATGAGTTTAGAAATATGCTTCTACAATTGAGGAATGAAGAAATGGACATTTCGTCTGTCTGCAGCCCTTTAAAAATAAAGTTTTAAATCAGAGTGAAATAGATTTGACCCTCTTAAACCTATTCATTTAAAAATCTATTTTCACATATGAAATTTTTCTCCAACTCAAGTACTTCCAGCCTCCTCCAGGCAGCGGCACATCAACTATTCAAGTTTTATTTTAGACTGAGATTTATGTCTGCCTCAACTTGGAAAATGTTGCAGTAATTTGGTGCAGTGCAACCCAAAAGCTGATAAAATCCTAGTTTCTGTATCCATCACAATGAGACAGTCAAAGCTCAGTGCCTGGTGTTTACTGATGATTTGTACCATGAACACTGTGACGCTGAAGAAGACTGCTCATGTAATGGATATTTTGTAGCTACTGTGTCACTAAAGCTCTCGGATATATCTTGTGTTTCTGCCAAATGCACCATGGCATTCACGATCTGTCTTACTCCCGATGCAGTTGTTCTAATGAACCACAGCTTTGCACAGCACAAGCCTGTTGCGCTTCTTTTTTTCTCTACTCTCTGGTCAAGCTTTTACTTCAAAACAATGTTGTGTATTAGTTGTTTGGCTTTAAGTCTTCAGTTTGCCCAACAGATTAAGGCTATATTTAAGACTTTGTGAAAGTAATGAGCTCCAGCATCGCAGCTCAGTCAGGAAATAATGGTCTTCTTGCACACTTGTCTCTGGTGTTGGTCAAAATAGATGATGAGGAGTTTTGTATCTTTATCTTCCTTGGTTTTATTCCATCCTTTTAGAAACAGTATGAATGACGTCAATAAAAAATGAAATAAAGAGTTTCAGAGAATGAGGGTAAAAATAAACGTTTTTTATTTTTCTTTCGCACAGCAACTGATGATTAGACTTGCAAGGTTGTAAACTGCTAAATCATGTACCATCTTCAAGGGCGAAAAGCAAATTCTTAAGCTGTCTCCATTGTCTACCCACTGCTTCTCTGAAGCACTGCCAGGAAAAAATATGGCATTTCTGAAAAGGAGATGGCCTTGCTAGCCCAGCATAAGCAGGCTGTATTTTGAATGCCTTGGTGGACTTAGTTATTCCGTCACAATGGATGGACGTGCACAGACAATGAATGAGAGGTCACAAATAGCACTGGCAGAGTAAAGTACATACAGAACTTCAGCAGATATCATGTTATGCAGACATAATGTTTTGTATGCTTTAGTTTTATTTTTAACAGCAATGACAGAGTACAACAAGATCAAGAGTACCATTTTACATAAAGTGTGTTACTCGAAGGTATAGGAACATACTGCGCAATGCTTTTATTGTGTGCTTCAGCATGTCTTAGCTGGCTTTAATAACATCCATTCCTGTATAGTAGTTGGCAGTTTGACAGGCTTTATGATTGGTTTACTGATAAAGTAAAGGGGGGGGGTGATGGGTGTTATTTAGTCTATTTCACAGCAGCACGCTCTGGTGTCTGCATTCAACTTTGCTGTACAATTTTAAAAACACATTTCTCTCACTGTAGCCGTTTAAGCGTCATCCAGTTGTTTCCATTGCGTTTCCACTTAAAGTTGTCTAATTTTTCTCACTCTAATCGAAAATGAGTTGAATATTTTCTTTGAAATATAGTGAGCTTTATGTATGAAGTTCCTCCAATAGAAAGTAGAAACCTCACATCTGTCCTTGAGCACACAGTTAGTGAAAGCCTGAAGTCAGGCCTACTTTTCAGCCCTCCAGAAATGTGATCAACTGGTTATAACTGACCCTCATATTTCTTTTTTTAGCATTATATTCCTTTAGTATTGATTCCTGCCTACAGGAAGATAACTCAGTGGGAGGTTGTCAGGACAGCCGTGATGCAAGAGATAACAGCAAGAGAGAGAAAAATAGAATACCACTCATAGTGGCTTTGGGGACTAATTACGTTGTATGTGTCACCTTACAGCATTTTGAGGGCTGAAAGCAGCGGTATGTGTTCAGAGCCTGAGGGCACAATCTCATTTTACATTCAGCTCCTTTTGTAGCTCCCCGTGGCTGCAGGGAACTTTCCATAGTTTTAACATCAAATGACATTTACAAAGCAAAGGCCCTTCATATTTGCTCTCAGAATTGATACCTGTGATATTTGCCGTTGCTTTGTTTGATTATTTGGCAAGATGTCCAAATACTATAGAGAGCGTAGAGCCCATATGTGAGGTTGTATTGACCATGTATTGGAACTGATCATGACAGCTTGTTGTAAAATATAAAAAGAGTTAAAAAAAAAAAAAAAGGAAGAAAATATTGAAAATAGTACTGAACATTGAGACATCAAAACACAGCAAAGCACAACAGGGATTTACATTAATAAATACAAGCATGTCATGCACATCTATGTTGATTTATTTGTCTCAAAGGTTATCAGACTTCTCTCAGTTTGAAAGAAAATCAGCTGACCATGAGGGACATCTAGTGGTAAATCATGAAAATTCCTCAATACCTTTATGAGCCATTTCAAAGATGGAGCTCCCACTTGTCCCACAGAAATACAATAACAACAGTTTGGCATTGTACTTACCACAAATACAAAATAGAAATGGAAATGAATGACATGATATTCATGATATGAATCCTGTATCCAAAGCAACTGGTGCCTGGTACTTGTTTAAGGCATCAAGTGTCACTAGAGCTACTTCTGCACTACTTCTTAGCAATATAGATAAGGTCTATATGTAGCCTACTATTTCTGTTGTCTGTAACACTGACAGCAAACTCATGTAAACACAAAACTCCATAAAGTTGAACCAGTGGTAACAAAAAGGTCCATATGAATTACTGCCACGATTTCTACAGTTACTACAGAAAGTTACATCTTTCCAAATATGTTATATTCATGTGGTTTATCCCGCTAAACTTCACCTTAATTCCAGAAGCACATGAGGGTCTATGTGTTTTCATTGTATTATAAATTAGTTGCCTCCAGGGAGCGCCCGTCTCCACTATTTAGTCTATTGTCCACCTTTTCTACCTGCCTGCAGCAAGTGTCAAGCTAGGCGGAAAAATATCCAGAACAATGCCGGAACAAGGCCTTCAAAATAAAAGCGCAGAAAAGAAACATCATGATTCAGAGTGAAAAAAAAGGACATTAACTCTTCAGTGGAGTCGTAAGAAGTGAAACCAGCTGTAAAACAGACAACCACAGATATACAGGGTTATATGAAAGTAATTGGAAAGAATACAGGATGACACAAAAAGCATTTCTAACCCTCTCCAAACCAATTAACAAATCTAAAACAATCCTTTACCAATGCACCCTTCAAACAATATCAAAACATTACTATTATGATCCTTCAAATTTCACTGTATTTTCATCTTTCATCACAGGTAACATGCAATGTTAATACTGTAAAGCAGGACAGACAGAAAAGAGACCAAATAATATAAAAAATAATGGTGACATTAAAAGTACGTTTTAAACCATAGTAATAGTAGTGGTAAAATATTTGTAGACTGGTTTCTTTAGGGCCAAAACTCATTTTAAAGCATAATCAAAATGGGTCTACCAGTTTAGGCTTTACTGTGAAATTTCATTTAGCAGCTATAGGCTACTTATTCAGCTGTCACACTGGTACTTTGTGGTTTTGATATCCTCAACACATTGTGGTCAATGACATAAGATTTAATAAAACAAACAACAAAAGGTTTACTTTGAAAGTAGCCAACCGGAAAACTGGTTTCTTCTTTTATTCCGGTTGACTTGACACCTGTTCACCTTTTCCTACCTCCACAGGCCGCCTCCCCTTCTCTGAACTAACCACCTACAACAAGTTTGACAGCTCAGCTTTTTTTTTTTGAGCTCACACGCAGCGCAGAAGCAGCAACAGACAGCAGGACTCTCCTTCACTGGGCTTACTTTTATCTTTTCCTTCCTCTCACTTGTATCATTTCTTTTTGTTGGTCATGTGTGCGTCTTGCGTCTCCTGCTGGCTATGAGGAATTTCATGTGTCCGTAGGTTTGGTAACTTTCCACCCTCTTGGATCTTTTTTTTTTTTTGGTTTGTCGTTGTTGTAGTTTTTATTTATTATTTTTTTCTTTGTCGTGCGTCGCGAGGGATATAAGTTAAACATGTCGAGGAACACGGAGGAGGTGTACAAGCTAACTGAAAGTACATACAAGGTGGGTGTGAATACAACAGGTGCGACCACGACACGACCTCCCTATGTGTCCACCACTGAAACAGTTACGCCTGTTGTAGCTCAACTTTCCAGAGTGAAACAATGACTTTTTACCTGAACAAGGTCTGACGGGTGTTTTTAATTAGCCTCAGTTTATCTGAGTAGTCAAACTGAATATTAGACTGTTAACTAATACACCTACAGGCAATAGATGGAGTGAAGGAGACCTGGAATCAGTTTATCTGCCGTTTTGGCTGATAATATAGCAGAATATATAGGCTTACATGTATTATGATAATATACGTATATTATAAATACGTGTCAGTACTGTAAACAAGTTATTTTTAACATTTAACTAGGGTCTTGTGTTTTTTGAGGATCACTGGGCTGAGTAATTAGTATAACCTCTTCTTCATTAACCTTTGCATCATCAGTAAAATGCACAGAGACTACAGTGTAGAGACAGTTTAATGCAACAGTTTTTACTTGGGAGTTCAGAGCCATTAACTGGCTATTGGTGAGTTTGGATCACTGGTTTTGAAGAAAATGGCCCCACCCTAGGAGTGCCATTTCCTCATTAAAGTGCAGCCTTGGTTGATCAGCATCATTTGAACTGCTCTTTGCCATCCAGTAATTAACTTGAATTTCTTTTCTAAAGCTAAGTGGGTGTTTTTAAAAGTGAATTGCTGTAGGATAGTGGAGGAAGTGTCCTTCAATAACAATTATAATAAATGGTCAGTTGCCTCATATGAAGTACTGTTTGCTGTGTGACTTCACTGGGGTTAAAAGATGGATGTGAGCCACACTCAGATTCACCAAATCCCACCAAGAGTTTGAACTTGCCACACTGTGTAGCCAGGTCAGCATTCTGCACTCCACAGGTGGCAAAGTGAAGGTGAGTATAAATAGGCTGGAGTGGGGGGAAAAAAGAGACAATGCTTTTTCTCACAAGCATTTAGCCTTCTTGAATAGCTTTTATCCTCTGGCCTCCTCCCGGGACAGCCCCCACAGCTCCTTGGTGTGATGAAATGCAGGAGAAAGACTCCAGGTTTAATAATTTAGCTGGCTCTGTGTGTTGTGTGGTAAGACTATACAGCAAGCTGCTCGACAGCCATCACCTCTGGCTCGCCACTATAATCAACGGTTGCCCAAGGCGCCCAGGATACTGTATGTTGACATGAGTAGTGCAGCAAATTAGGGCCAAGTTGTGTTGTCTTTGTTTGATTTCACAGTTGACATATTTCATAAATTCTGAAATTAGAGGTTCCAAGGTGTCATTTCTCATGAAGACTGTCATCAGATTGACAGTATCTGTAGCTCATGTGTCATTTATTGTCAAAGGTCTGAATCAGAAGTGGGTGTTCACTGCTGAACTCATTAAACATTGTTTTCCATGTGTTACTTAAGGCAGTTTACCAGTCATTTCTTTCATTCTGGTCCTGGGTGTGAACCTAAGCTAAGACCTTATCTTGTCATAATCAGCCTTACTTTAGATATGACAGGGACACAAATAGCTGCGTAATTAACATAATTACAGAGGTACGTGCTGAGTCTAAGAAGTGATTACGGATGATAGTTCCACTCTGTGACGTTGATCGAGGAATGTTAAGAATGAAGTTCCCACTCCTGCTGAGTTTTGCATGTAAAAACCCAAAATGGTGTGTTGGAAAAATCTTCATTTCTTCTAATGTCTTTGTTCTTTAATTGGCTTTGTTTCCTCTCATTCTTTAATTATTTTTCTTTTTGCAGTAATGTCTTTCATTCTTCAGTTTCTCTTGTGTCATTTTCAATGTAACATGTGAGACTGCTGGCACGGCATGCAGGCGAATCTGTAGCCCAAAGGTCATAGCTCCTGTTAATAAATAGTCAACAGGGTTTAACATAACAGTGTGTATTTAATTCTTCCCCACCTTATTCCCATCTGATGTCACTCAGTCAGGTGGACAGTCACCCACCTGTTAACCCAGGAGTGTTTCAACCACGTAACAATTAAAACCTTGAATGAAATTGGGACTAACTGTCTCTCCTTTTGTCTCCACCCACCCAGAGTGTGATGGATCACTTCAACCCAGGACTGAGGAATCTGGTCAACCTGGGCAAGAACTATGAGAAATCAGTGGCTGGTGAGCATTTTTACTACATTAATAAACATTTGCGGTAACATAGAAAAGTGTAACTAGAAGGTTAAAGGGCGGCCGGGAGAGTAAAGGCTTTTACCACTGAGCTCATCGTCTTCCTCGTTTGTCCACTCCATTGTCAGGAAGAAAATGGGATTTTTAAACTTTATGTCTCACAGCCAAGGCTCATTAAACATGTTGGGTGTTTTGCTGTACAGGTTTTGTTTGAATAGACCTGAATTTTTTGGGGGGTCCAGGTATACCAGGCCAAACTCTTAATACTTTTTAGAGAATATTTAGGGTGTTGTTCAGTGGTCTTCAACATGCATTAGGGAGCGTATATTTTTCCTAAACTATTCTGACAAACATTAATGATCATTTTGTCATTTTCCCAGCAATGACCTTGGCGGGAAAGTTGTATTTTGATGCAATGTCTAAGATTGGGGAGAGTGCTGCGGTGTCTCCTGTCTCCAGAGAATTAGGTAAGTTTCCATTTTGCTCTGTCCTCTGGCTTTCTTCCGGGATAAACTAGGGGAAATCCGCAGACTGCGGAGATAGTTCCTGCTTTCCTGAAATAGTTTTGTCTCACTGTCTCAGAAGCATTTATTGTTGGTTTCCAGGGGTGCATTTATACAGTATGTGTCAGTAATGTATTAATGTAAGCTGAAGAAAGACATTTTCTGGGTAATTTCTTCTATATCTATATCATTCTACCCTTTATGTAACTGCTGTTTACATTTTTAATTGTAGTGTTTTATAGCAGTGCCTTACAATCAATAGAAATAAAAGACTGACAAATTGCAAATTTATTTAAGCAAAAGATCAATGAGGTAAACAGTGATAAATGCAAGATAAAGCAAGGTGTCTATGGTTTAAAACTCTGCAAGAGTCCATCTCCAAAAAGTCCTGATGGCCAAACCAGGTCACCTTTCTCTTCAGCCTGGACAGAGGAATCTGAGTCTCGTAAAGAATCGAATATTTGTTATACCGTTGGGAATCCATGCAGAGCCAGATTTTTTGTAGATGGTTGTGGTGTGGCTCTTCAGTTAAAGGCATTGCTGCTGAATTTTGAGCAAATTTATGCACCTGTTTTTTTTTTTTTGTTTTTTTTTTTAAGGAAAGAATGTAAACAAGAAGAAGAAGTAAAAGTGTGTACTGTCAGATCTTCTCATTATCTGAGATACATAAGCCAGGGAGCACTGCAGCTTGAACACAGCAGCAGTACTTTGATTAATACCAGCATGATGTTTGTGATGGATGTACTGCTGTGCATGTGCTAAGCTTAGAAATACACTGTGGCATAGGGTTTGTTTGGCTCTCTGTTTGTTTCTACCCGACTCCCCAGGCTTCAGTTCCCACAAGCTCATTTGCAGTCCAAAGATGTCTGGCATCCTAACTCTTTGTCACTAGTGGCACACTTTGATTTAACCGCTGTTTGTCTCTCAGCTCCCCTGCTGATTAGCAGCAAAACTGCTAATTAAATTCAGCAGCACAATGGGAAGTGCCACCTGGTGTTGTACTGGTGTCAATTTCCTGGAACCCTTAAAGTGACACTCCACCCAAAAAATGAAACATTCAGTCTGTGTAGACCTGAAGGTTGGCTTTAAAAATTTGTAATTTGATCCTCAATGAAGCACTGTGGCTGGTCAGCTTGAATTCAGCCACAATGGATTCTAATGGCGACAAGTTTTTATTGTGCGAAATGGTGTCATTATAAATCCACAACTCAGCTTTCCATCCCTCCATCTGTTCAGCATGTTGGGAACTGACATTGTTTTTGTTGCAGAAACTTGAGTGTTTGGACAACTGAGAAGTGATAATGGTGCAGGAGAAGTTTCAGTGGATTTTTGATACTTTCAATCCTGGTTAAAACTTCTCCACAAATGTTTAACAGCTTTAATAGATCATGTTGTATTTTATACTGTATTTTAAGATGGTTTGTGATCTTCCCTCGTTGTAGACTTAGACATATTTTCTTCTAGACATAAACATAATCACATGGCAGAAACACTTGTCATCTGTAGGTTAGAAAATATACTCAGTGTGCAGGTGATGCACAACAAACTGGCATGTCATCTATTTAAGTGATGACAAAGGATTTTCATCCCCAAAATACCCAAATTGCTAAAAGAAAGCAATCTGTTTGAACTGATTTTCACCTGTATTTAATCTCCACAAGCATCCAAAAGTTATTGTTGGTTCCTGCTGTAAGAGGGCCTTGTTTAGAGCAGTTTACTGTAAATCAGGTCCTCGGCGAGTACAGCTTGGACTATGCTTCCTGTAATAGGAAGTGAAGAGGAAATGAGGGGAGGGATACCGACAAACTGCTGATTTATTATCAGTGTCCATCAAAGTAATTAAAAAAGTCCTTTTTTATACCCAATTATCACCTGTTTTAACATATATAAAAAAAGTCCGATAAATTCCCGTTTTTTGAAAAATAAAAACTAGACATGATAAGTCCTGGGATGACCTAGACATGCCATTAGCATTACAAAACAGTTTTTATGTAGGGTGAAGTCATAATGTCCAGGCTGAGTCGCACTCACCCCTGACCTGTGGATACACTCCAGCACCCACTAATCCCTGTATGAGAGAGACAGACAGAGACAGGGAGAGGCACTCTGGTCTCATGACAGATCAGTTTAGTCTGAGTCATTATGGGGATTATGTAGAGCAGGGGGTGTATTAAATACACACTACAAACAGTCATCTAATCTAATGAACTGGGTCTGTAAACCCAGATGCATTGTAACTGGAATCCGCATTACACATCCCCTGTACTACAATACTGACTCTGCTTAAAGAATAATAAGGAAGCAGGATTTCTCGCTAGGAACATGAGGTGTTTCACAAAGAATAAGAAATTCTCTGGATCTTGTTTATGAGCCTGCTAGTGGACATAGTCAAGCTGCCCCGTCAGAAACCTGAGCTTCAGTGACGCGTAGCCAACCAGCAACCAGATACTCTCGAGAGGCATTGGAGGACCGGTGCACCTCGTCCTCCTACCTTCTTCCTTTAATTCCTTTAGTCTCCCTCCTCCTCCTCCTCCTCCTCCTCCTCTGCCAGAGTTCAAATGTCAACAGTTGTTTCAGTCAAGCACTCGGGTATCTGACTTGTTTTCCTCTCTGGTCAGATCACGAGCAAGAATTAAGATCTGAAGGTTGGTCTTGTTGTATTCAGTTTATATATTTTAACTGCATTTGAGGTGAAACTAAGTCTTACTGATGCTGAAACCTAAAATAAGTTGCCAAAAAATCTGAGGAGTATTTAACAGCCTGTGAGACACTGTGACCGCGCAGCATTTTGTTGTCCGCAGGGAACTGAATTTCATCCAATCTCATAGTCCCACACACACACACACACACACACACACACACACACACACACACACACACACACACACACACACACACACACGCGTCCTTTGATGGTCCTGGCCTGTTCAAATGGCATCAGGCCCACTTTACATAATCTAAGCATGTTTGCATGCTGTGTCAGGTGGCTCTCTCTGGTGCCAGGATTATTTTGTTCACAGTCAAAAACAGTGGAAGAACTGTGGGCCGCTTTGCACGCTTCCAGCAAAATGTTGTTTTCAAAATCAGCTCAAAGCAGGGAGTTATATTTTTTTGTACACCTTCAGTTCTGTTTATTTTTCTCTCAGGCTCTATTTTACTTTATTTGTTCTACTTTATTTCTGCTTCGTGGTAGCCACAAAGCTCACGGCTCAAGTATGGAGCTTGATAGCATTTTCATAATGTTATATCTGTTGCAATCAAGTGATCATTGTTCATAGAATGCATTTATAATGACAAGACTCTGCCTTTCTACAAACATACACACAGATGAGTGCGACCCATTACAGCTGTACATCATGGAATATGAAAGAAAAGAAAGACCAATAGCTTTTTATTTTTTTATTTTTCTTTGTGTCACTTTGCTCTCCTATAGGACGACGTATTGGAACATGACATGTTTGCTTGCGTGATAAACACCTCACCACAGGCAAAGTAGACCTGACTGTCACCTAAGTGGTGGTGTTCAAACGGCACATACTGACACTGTCACATGAACTACAGTGCACTAAGGACAAGCACACATTTACTGTAGGTGCTGTGCTGTCTTTCACATAACTCGACTGTATATAAACAAAGATAGTGACAGTTTGGTACCATATCGGAATTAAACTAAGTTTCTGAAGGTCTTCTCTAGTCTTAAACCTCCTTGCAGTTTAACATTTGTGCACTATATGCCTCATCCGCTCCTAACATCCAAGGGAAAAGCTTGTTGAGCTTGCTGAGTTGTCAGATGCTACCTTTTGTGTTTGAATAGCTATCACCCCTGTAATAGTGAATGTAAAACTGCTCCATGAAGCACAGTGTGTCCAGACATGACACCAGACCAATTTACAGCCTTGGTAAACAGGGCTGTAGGCAGTCCATCTGTATTGTGTGTGTTTATCTCCGTTTGGTTTTGTTAGCTAATGGCGGTGGATTGCTTCAGGTCTTATCCACTTCATGACACACTTTTGCCCTCACACCTTGCTCAGTTGAGAACACCTGTTACCTGGCAACGTTTTGTACGGACCATGACAACAATAAATAAATGAGTGTGAACTGCTGGAAAACGACTGTTGATTCCTGTGATGTTACTGTAGCTAAGACAGTTGTGTACAATTTGTAACATGACACATTTGCATTGATTTCATTATTCAGATGTAGTGACATGTTGATGACTCACGACTTTTGTGTCATACAAATAAACCAGTCTGTCAGGTATTTGACTCTATACCGCACCTTCTGACGTTTTTAGGATTGCGTTGTTCTTATTGTAAAATAAGGAGACTTTGAGGTCAGATGTTCAGGTCAGGCATTCAGTCTTGACCATTTTAGTGTGTGGGTTACTTTTAAGCGTCCTTCTGTGTAATGTGGTGGACTTTTCTTATTCTTTGCCGTTGTGGCTCTACTCTCTTTTTCTTTCTCCGTTTCTCATTTTCTGTCTCAGGTATTTCTGTGTCTTGCTATATCCAGCACTCTTCGTCTCTTTTCTTTAATACTCTACATTTTCCTGCCTCGCTATATACCTCCTTAGCACACATACTCTCCACCCTTCCTATCCCCCCTCAGTCCCTTTTCTCCTGCTCTGTCAAAGCGTAGATTGACTGGGATGATCTGTTTCTGCTTTTATCTGCCGAGCTGTTTGAACTGTGCTGAGTGAAAGAGCCACTCTCGCCATAAAGCAAGGTTGGGCAGTCAAGGTGTAAAAAGACAGCGCGGGGCAGGGCAGTGTTTACATACTCATGAATGTACAGGTCATAGTGATACATGAGATTGGCTGCCTATTGAACGTTTGTCAGGGATTTGCGCAGTAAGTTTTACACGTCAGGACGCTGTTGAGAAAAGGAAACTGGATTCTTTTTTTTCCATTAGAGGCACCACCACTGATGGAATTATATAATTTTAGATATTGATGGGTTGATTTACTGAATTTGAACACAGAATTACTGTCAAGGCACAAGGACAGCTGTTCCCTTTTGTTAATCTTTAGAAAACCTTTCTGTGAGGTTTGTATAGACGGCTCCTTTTCCCATTTGTTGCAATGCTTGTCTACAGCATCTGCAAACCTTGACAGATATGAAAATATTGAATGACTAAAGTGTTGTTTATTCACCGAGCCAATGCCTGCCCTCTGCTATGGTGCAGGTCTTCCATTTGTTACAAACAAATTAGCTGTTTATGTGCTCTGACCCCACTGTATCTGTAGAGAAAATGTGTTTTTAAAAATATCTCAAGGTTACAGCACTATTAACACTCCTGTATACAGTACAGCTGTACTTGTTGGCTACTGGAGAATGTTTTTTGTCATGATATTTACTCGCTGCACACGGAAAATAAATGCCTGTGGGAAAAAGTCATAACATGCTCTATCTAGTTTCCACTCTGATGATTTGCTTCCTTCTTTATCTATCTAAGATGACACATGATACCGTGGTAGAGAGATTCAGTCTGTCATGTATCCTTATCTATGCTGCACACACAGAAAAGATACCCATGGTACACAACTTTCTATGATTTTAATTATACTTGGAATAGCAGTGTATAATAAGCACATCTCTCAGAGGAAGTCCTCCAAATTATTTGCTGTTTTATAAGATTTAAAGCAGAATATTTTTTGAACAACCTCAAGTTGGAGCCACAGTTCAGCTGATTCTCCATCATTCTTTCTCTTTTGGTTCTTGTAATAAAGTGACCCTCCATCTGTGCTGAGACAAGTTTTCAGAATCACTGGCTCACACACATCTTTACAAACACACACATTGTTCCTTCATGTCCACCAGTCATCTGAAGGGGGAAGGGGTGTTAAAATGGTGTTTGTCAATGGACCTCACCAGCCAAACACACACGGGCGTGTAAATACACACACACACAGACACACACACACACACACACACACACACACACACACACTAATGCAGAGGCCTTTTCAATCTGAGCAGCACTATCCAGGCCACAGACAATATGTTAGAAACAGACACAAGGCCGTCTGGCTGCATAATGCTGCACATAAGTTTGCCGTTTGCTATTATTGCTACTATATCAAATTGGTGGTCTTAGAAAAGTGTTAGGCAACTATAATTACATTTTTATCTTCTAGTCATAGTCATGCATTTTTGTGGGGCTGAAGTTTGTTTTTGTATTATTTACTTGTTTGTTGTATGTTTGTTTTTATAAGAAAGACGTCAGTAAAATACCCAAAGTATTGTGAATTCAAGTATGATAATGATTTTAATGACAACTTTTAAATCACTGACAGTGTGCTGTGTACTGTAGCGGGGAGGTCAGTAGGAAATTTAATTATAATTTTCCACATAATGATTGTGCTCGATAATCCTAATTTGATTACATTTGTGAGAAACATGCTAAGACAGAAGGTTATAAATTGTGGCTGCCCGCCATCTGAGCTCTTTTTGATTAGCCGAGCAGGAGGCCATCCGGTTTTTCTGGTCCAGGCACATGTGTTTTCCTTTCCTCAACGCAGGGAATCCTTTGTAACATAATCTGTTGCCGATGACATTTGATGGTTTTAGAGGTTGCAAGTGTCATTTCTCAGTGTCGTTCTCAGTCGTTTGCTCATGTACAGTGTATATAGTGTATACATTGTGCTCATTGTCATTGTGCACTGTTGTCAGTGTTGCACAATATCTTTAAATAACATCATATTTTCCATTCAAAAAAGACTGAAAGAAAAAGCAAACAAGACCAAACAATTAGATAACTGATGGCCTGTCTTTCTTCTGACATTAACGTGTACATTTCTCCCTCTCATGTTCTCTCTGTGTGGTAGGTGTAGTGCTGATGGAAATCTCAGAAGTTCACAGGAAGGTTCATCTTGAGCTGGAAGAAAATGTGAGTGCTGGATGTGTTTCTGCACTTCCTGAAAATTATTGTGTAACCTAACTGCCTCACCCAAAGGCACTGTGTCAGACACTGTCACTCTCTGAACCTGTTGCTCAGTATATTTCAAGACAACCGCAATCCAAGCCACAATTCACTAAGCGCCATTTAGTGGTTCACACTGTCAACCAGTAGCTTTCTCTCTCCTCCACCTCCCACCCTCCCTCCCCACCTACATCAACTACAGTAGCATCACGGACAAGCAAAATACAAAGAGGTGGGATGAGGAAGGGAAACAACAGGTTTGGGTTGTAGGAGCACCTGTTGGTTTGTGAACGGGGCAGGTCTCAACATGCCCTGAGAAAACACCAGCTGGAGCTGTTTCAATTTGGTGCACTGGGTACAGCCTAATTTAAGCAGCATGCTAACACCAAAGTAGTGCTGCAAATAATGATTATTTTCATCATTAATTCATATTTAAATTACTTTTTCAATTGATTTATTCATTTAGTCTGTAAAATGATAGAAATTAAGGAAGTTAGAAGTTCCCAGAGCGCAAGGTTTCATCTTCCAGTTGTTTATTTGTTAAAACAAAACTAAAAAACTCAAAGGGATTCACTTTGTGATAATATGAGGTTGAAAAAAGCTGCACAATCTCGCATTGGAGAAGCTGGAACATAAATGTTTGGCATTTTCGTTAGATAAATTACTTGAAGCAATTAACTGATTACTGATTGTTTTTGATTAATTTTCTGTCCACCCACTAATCAAATAGACCGCAATCATTGGTAACATGTTGTCACTAGATCTTAACACGACAACCACTACATGTTTTTCTTACAATGTTGCACAAGCATTGTGCTTGGGAGAATAGATAATATCAGAGTTTGAAAATAACCAGTAAAAGTTTAACTTTGAGGCAGAAAAGTAGCAAGGCACTCCTCTGAGACATTGTTGATAACAGCATCAGTGGGCGGGTTGACTTATTAGTGGACTTGAGTTGGTGAGTCACAGCGTCAATTCAGGTCAGAGAAAATGATAGAAGAAAACCTTTGGCAGACTTCAATGAGGTTGTGTGCAGAACAAGGTCTCCGTGGTCATCTGTGTGTGTTCAGTATTGGGGTCTTCATTTCATTGGTCCTCCCCATGTGGGCGGCGCCGCCGCAGCTGCATCGCAACAAGGCTGTGGTGATGGGAGCGCTTTGACACCCTCACACTAATGAGAGGGAGCTGGAGAGAGAGGGAGAAAGTGAGAGAAGTCTGTGGGCATTCCCACGCTTTCTGACTCATTCATATGCACAACCTCGGACTTGGCTCTCACCCCCGCACACACACACCGATGATCACTCTAAATGATCACTCTCCGTTTCTCTCTTTGACACTTACAGTATTTTCCCTGTTTGCCGCTGACAGCAAAGCTGACAAACTGTAGCACTCCATCCTCCCATCAAGTTTCAAATCACCAGTGTGTCTTCTTCCCCTCCCCTCTCTCTGGTCCCTCCTCCTCCTCACCTGAAGTTTAAGAGGTTCCACAGGGAGATAATAGCCGAGCTGGAGAGAAAGACTGACATGGATGTCAAATACATGACAGTGAGTACTTGCTGTGTGTGTGTCTGTGTGTACGCTTTGTTTGTGTGTCTGAGTCATTCTGTGGCAGCAGCACTCCACCTACCCCCCTCATGAGAACACACACAGCGCCATATGAAAGTGTGTTTTGTTATGTTTTTGTTCTCATCATTGCTTTGTTGTCAAGTACGTTTTGCATGTTTATTAGTTGGCTACAGGGAATGATTAGGAAGAACACATAGGCACTTTTGCAAGCTTCTGATTTGATTATCGATAGTTGTGATCATGAACAGGATGAACAGATAGATGGGTGGAAAACTGAATGAAAACTCAATGACATGAGGGTTTCATTTACACTAAATCTCTTGAACCATCTAATCCTGTGCAGCAATTCACGGCTACAATTTTCTGTCATTATAACTGCAGTCATGTCAATTAATTTTATGTCCTAATGGGAGTTTCCAGCAATCAAAATGGTACACCAAGCATTTTTTTTTTTTTTACTAATTTCAAATGGGAATCAGTGATGTTTAAGGCTTTGACTTAATAATCTTAATAAAGTTATTACTGTCTAATGTCAAATTTGCATCTTCGCCGAATGGCAGATAGAACCAACTTAACACTTAAGATATCATTACATCAAAGAACTGATTAAAATGTCAGTTAAGGCAAATAAAATAAAGTAATGATATGTATGGATAATGTTCCAAAACTCTAGAGGTAATATGTGGGTTAGAGAACCTTTTGAAAATGTTTACATTGCTGAATTGAAATTGCAAATCAATATTTGAACCAGTTATTCTAAAAGAGCAAACTTTCTCTTGATTTCTGCTACTTGACATGGTTCTGGCAAATATCAGACTGGTGTTGTAGCACTCACATGGATCTTTCCTCTGCTCCAGGCCACATTTAAAAGGTACCAGATGGAGCACAAGATGAAGCAGGACTCTCTGGAGAGGTCCCAGTCAGACCTGAAGAAGCTGAGGAGGAAGAGCCAGGGCAAGAACGCCAACAAGTACGAGAACAAGGAGAGCGAGGTGAGATGGATATAGACACACCTGCAGACACATGACACACCATACATGGATGCTCTTTCTTTTACACACACACACACACACACACAGGCCTGTACATATGTGCATGGACATAATTTCACAGACACACTATCGTTCAAAAACCTTGACACCTGAGACACACCATGTCAAAAGCCAGTGTAACAGTAGTTGGGGACAAGTGTCTGGTCATTCAGGAGGAGATCTATGTTTGTTGTTGGCTCCTTTGGTCGACTCCACAAATACACCCGCATGCTCACTGATGAAAGAGGACACACATTCACAAACAAGGAAGAATGTTAAAATTTGATCAGAGTTGGAATCATGTGCTGCGCCCTCTCCACACTCAAATGACTGCCCAGTCATCTGATCATAAACATAAAGTGGACCTCCCCATTTTTAGCAACACTTTGCTTCCATGTAAAACACAGAAGAGGAAGCATTAATCCATGTGAACTCTTTGAGACTCGTTTGTTTAATGCAGGATAAGCAGAAGTATAGAGTGATGTGAATTTTATATATCTATGCTTGGTTTAATGGTTGGAATTGTCCAGTTGAATCCACAGTTAAGTGTGTCGGGTCCTTTAGCAAAGTACCACATTGTAATATGTTTTGAACTTAAGTTTCACTACTTTGGTCTAATTTATGGGGGGGGTTTTTTCGAATTCTGACCATCAGTCTGTTTGTAATAAGTATCATTCAAGGTCCGATGAAAAGCAAGTTACTCTGATTTTATCACAGTTACCACAGGTGGTTTTCTTGAGAGACAATCACTGAGGAATGTTAGGTCATTACAGGGAGTTTAGGTGGTTATAACACGGTGCCACCACACCCTAACAGTGACGCTACTCTGCTAGTTTCATCTCAAAGCTGCGACCCTGAGAGCACAGCAGCCTTAGATCTTACATAACCTTCCTACCATCGATCCAGTCAGAAAAAGCCTGTTCGCCTGGGTGTGTGTGTGTTTGTGTGCGTCTGTGAATGTTTAAGGGTTTTGTGTATTCTGTCAACACGGTCTACCCTACCCCTAGCCTGGCAGAGTTAAAGTGAGAGAGAGGTAGAGAGAGGCAACTAAAAAGGAATTACATTACACATATAGGTCTATTGCAGCTTTAACCTTCTTCTTAGACTTTGATTTATCATTACCCAGCATATATTACTTGATAGGAACAAAAATAGTGGCAAAAAAATTCCATTCTAGTTATATAACCTTGAATTGCAGAGTGTAAGCATGCTGTGAACCAGAGCTGAAGCTGCTAGTCTGTCTGTCTAGTCTGATTGAGAGAAAAATGTTCTGCAACAATTTTGATATTCAGTAATCGTTCCAGTCATTTTTCAGGCATTAATATTGGGAAAAAAAAGCATTCTCTAGTTTCCGCTTGTCAAATGTGAGGATTTGCTGCTTTTCTTTGTCATATGTCATAATGAACTGAGTAACTGGGTTTTTTGGTCACCTTTGGGCTCCGTGAAGTTTTAGTGGGCATTTTCTCACAATTGTATATGATATTTTATAGGCTAAACAAGATCTAGGAGATTACTCCATAATGAAAAAAAAGTTAGTTGCAACCCTATATACGTTTGCTTTTTTAGCATAAATTACGATGTATTTTTCAATAAATACATGTCACAGAAACTTAAAGCATCTGCCTGTAAGAACACGATTATTTTCTTTTGTCTTTCATTCTTTTATTTTCTCATTCCTTTCCCTACTATATCTCTATCCTCTATCTTCACCTTCTTCTGTTTCCACTTTCCTTGTCACCTCTCCTCTCTCCAGCTCCTTCTCACCAAGCCATGAGTCAGAGTGTTGGCTTGCCGCTGTGCTCACTTATCTGATTTAAGGCCAGGTATTAGGATTTAGACACCCAACAGACACAGAGATAGGCCGGCAAACAGACAGACAAGGTGTCAGGGCTTAGAGACAGGAGTTCACAGCACCAGACACTTCAAATCCAGGGAACGATCTGTCAGAGAGCAGAGATGGGATTGCTGTGAGATTGCTGTCTGAACTGTCAAACAACTGACTTAAAGACTCTCCAGAAAAAGTGAGCACAATTTTTGCTCTCTGTACACAAGATTAACAAAGATTGAGATATGTATCAAGGCTCTCACGTGTCAAAGAAGGAAAAGTGTGTTTTTTCTCTTTGTCTTATTTCTCTGTTGCCATCCCGCTCTTTCCTACCGATAGTTCTCGGGATAAACATAGTTTGTCCATAGCAACAAGCTCGCTGTAGTGTTGACAGATGTAAACCAATTAAGAGTGTGTGTGCACGTGTGTGTGTGTGTGTGTGTGTGTTGAAATAGCGTTTCACACTCCCCCTCTTTTCCCTCATTCACTTGTTAGAAGAAATTATGCCACCCACTTCTACAGTTCTGGAAAAAGGTGTTGACTCTCAGTTTTTCTCTCTCTCCCTTAATTCAATTCCATTCAAATTATCTTTATTGGCATGAAATGCTACAGTATTTATTTGCCGAAACAAAACATAATAATAGATAAAAAGAACTGGAAGAACTTTATATGCATGTGTCACATTTGATAAATAATTTCAAGGGCAGGGCAGTAATGAAATTACAATTACCCCGTAGAACATCTCAGTTAGATAAATGAATGCAAGTGATAAATACATATTTGGAGATCTGGTGCCAGATGCATAAAACTGTGTAGATTCATGACTAAAACTGTGTGTATGCACAAAGACGGAACTTTTCGTCAGATTTATAAAGCCACACGGACGTACGCCTGGTTCTGTTCTATAAATCTCAGTCATTGTGGAGCTGGGCGCACGTCCACTCCCACAGTTGGCCACAAATGGATCTATAAACGCCTTTTAAACATCCGTTTGCACATTGATACTTGCACCCACTCCACCTATCATTAGACATGTCAATGAGAAGAACGGCAAAGAAGAAGCGCAATTTAACCGATTGTGTCACACCGGCAAGATTCTCCAACAGCAGCAGAGCAGCTGTCATTTTGCATGGCTGTGGCTATTTATAGCACCCATACCACTAATTCATCACATGTGCCTGTAAACCATCACCACGGTGATATCTCAGTCATCATTATTAAACGTCAGAAGGATGATCAATGATTAATTCATAGAGCTCATATTGAAACAGACTTCACAAAGTGCTTCACAGTTCAGAATAACATTAAAAAGTCATTAACAGGGAAACAATGGCTCAGATGTAAATAAAAATAATGCTATAAGTCATCACTCATAAATAATAACGTTAAGTTTATAAATGCGCCTTTGATTGACATTTCACAGAACACTGTGTAGCCTGCAATAATAAAAACACAATCAGTAAAATTGGCAAACAACCTAAACAATGTTTTACTATAAAGGTTACTCTCGCCTTATATTTCATGTCCACCTCATCATATCACCTGCAGCTATCTCTAGAAAACTTTGTGTGCAGCTGGTCTGAAGTCTGCGTGAGGTGCACACATTCTTCATTTATAAATACCAGTTTATGTGTGGGAAGTGGCGTATGCATAGTTTTTGTGCGTGTGTATGGTTTATACATCTGGCCCCTGGTGTTTCTACTGTGTTCATGGTGATAATCAGTTGGTGTTACATATTAAGAAGCTAATGTGCCGCCACACTCCCTTTCCTCTCCAGGTGAAAGAATTTGGGGAAGGGTTTTTATGTTTTTGATTACACTGGTTACACTTATAATCTAATGTCAAATGTTTTTGGAATTTGTGCAGTGTAGAACTACCTGCTAGTTTATTCCCTCATATAGATGTTGAAGAATGTGGGACTGAAACCACGCATTCTTATCACTCCGTATCCTTGTGAATAAGGAAGCAAAAGACAATTTTCTGGCAAATTTTTACTGCGCATTGATGATTGGTATACAGTCAGTTACTTTCTAGAAGTCAACAAAGCAGGAGTATACTTTTTTTAATAACACTAAACAGTTAAAGTTTGCAGTATGTGACTGTGGTCTACTGTACGACAGTTTGACTTTGGTTTTATACATTGTGTTCTTTAAAGGTACTTTGTATTTGTGAGTTGATTATGCTGCAGTAAAGCTTGCCGTTATAGAGGGTGAGATTATGAGATGTGAATGAAAACACCTGGGACAGCGGGGTCACTGGAAAAACAGAGGAAAAGAGAAATAAATGGAGATCAACTGGGCAGTAACGAGAGGAAGAGCGCTATTTCTGCTGTTATTTGTGTAGGTGTGTGTGTTTTCATCATAAATTTGCATCTGCTTGTTTATTGACATGTAGCCACAAAGGTAAGACTGCTTTCATAACATCGGTATATGGTACTTCCTGGCATTAGAGAGACCGACTGATTCTCATTCGGTCAGGCAGACAGACGGCACCGTTTGGACACGGATTATATCACCTCTGCTGGGAGGTACTTAACTGTTGTCACTGAATGCACACACAGGTGGACACAGTTCATGTTTTTTATGCTTCCCACTGTTGGGAAGCAAAAACAATGAATTAGCCAGTATTAGACGTACACTGGAACATCCAGAGTAGATATATATTAGATATTTAAGAGATAGCTATCTTGGTAGATTAGCAGATTCTTTATCATCCCATGTTATATATTATTACTGTAATTATTTGGTGTTATTTGTGATCCTCTCTGACTGTTTATGTAGAAATACTTCAGCAGTATTGTTTTCTCTGAGAGGGCATGTTCACACCCAGAGGAACAGTTACACAAACATTTTGGTTATTAAATGGGAATTTTATGATCTTTATTTTTACACCCTTATGTGACACTCCACATTAATTTGGTTGAATGTACTAACATTCTCCTACCAAATGTCTTCCACATTTCCATGTGCAATATGTTTCTGGGCATAGGTTAACACAGTAGATGACAATCTGAAGTTTTTACACTTAACCCACCACAGCTTCCTGGTAAATAAAGCACTCAGCCTTTTAGGCTTCATCAGCAGAGGACGGTTGTTAGAGCTGAATAGAGAGGGCGTGTGCCATTGTATTAACAGCCGTTACAGGCGTGCCAATTCCAGCCAGTTGGATGAGGGTGACGATATGGATCTCATTTGTAGCTTTGACAAGGAATCGGGGACAAAAGACAATGTTAAAAAAGAAGTTAACTTGACTCTGATTTTTCTGAGGGTACTGACTCGTTTTGAGAAGTTATGCGTGTTAAGTGAGCGATTGGTTTTACAGTAAAAGCTATGTTCTATCTAGAAAATCATACAAACCCACACAATAAATATATGCTGATAACATAAGCAAATACTCACATCAGGACTCAAGGCCCTGGTAATAATCCTACATAAATAATGCATTAATATGTTATGGTTACTGCTTTTTTCTGAAACCGTCAGTTCAGTTCACTCATATCTACATTTAATCATCTGGAAATGAGTCTGTATGAATCTTTTATCCTTTCATCCTTATCCTTTCAAAATAATAGTATCAAAAATACCAAGAAGAAAAAAAAATGATCAAAGCTGAAGTGATTTCAGAAAGACACTTTCACACATGCACAAGGGCACACACTAGTCTAAAATCCTTTAGTAGCCTTTTGACCTTTTATAATCCCAGGCTGTCAGTGTAGATAAGATCCCCCCCTCTACAACTACTGTGCCCTGTCCCCTCTTCCTCCTGTTGCTCTGTCCTTTCACTAAACACTAAATGCAATCTGTCAATACAGTTAACTCTAGTCTAATTATACCTTTCCCCCCTGCAAGAAAGAGATTAGGATATTCAAAAAGGAACCCTGCTCCTTTCATATCATTTGTCCTTGTTGGGTTTGTGATCGGCAGTGAAAGGGACTAGATGGCCACAAACCATGTGGCCTGGGAAGATAAGACATGATGATCTGTTTGAGATGGTAGTTTGTAAGGCCGTAGATAACAAAAGACAAACCAATGGATTCCAACTAATTCAAATTTACTTATTATATTATTATATGTTGTCAGTGCCTGGAAACGTTGACAAGCCGTCAAATGGACATGCAGTTGTTCATCGCAGACGGCTGTAAGGAGGCTCTGCTGGAGGAGAAGAGACGCTTCTGTTTCCTGGTGGACAAACACTGCTTGTTCTCCTACCAGATTGCTTCCTTCCATGACAAGGTACAAGACACTCCTGCCCCTCATTATGTTGCAGTTTAAACACGTATCTTTATGTTTGACTTAATGTGGGGTTCAGGTGACAAAGACAAATCCAAATATGTCACCAAGATTTGTAACTGTTCTGACCTTGAAGTACATCAGATTATACCTTACGGAGAAAACCTTCAACAATTATAAATATAATCAAAACACCAGCCAGAACAATTTATTCCAAAACCCACAATCTCAGGACTCTCAATGCATCGTGTTACCATAGTGATGAAGATTTTTGTGCACTGTTTCTACTGATTACTCATGTGTTCTTTTAATATCTTTTCTTGTGTGCGTGCCTGCTGGACAGGCCAGAGACATGCTGACGGCAAAGCTGAGCAGCTGGCAGGACCAGTGCAACGATGCCACCGACATGCCCGAGAGCGTCTTGACGATGATTGAGGGACTGCGCACGCCCGTCTCCATCACACCTCTGCCCTCTCCCTCCCCATCACGGCACAGTGTGGTATGATGGGAGGGATAAAGGGACAAATAAAGACGTGTTCTCGTGCTACATATGTTGCCGCCTTGTTTCAACGTGCATTTTCTCTTTTGTGTCAAAGATGATGTGATTAGAGATAAGATTAAAGTGTAACTTCACCCTCAGTTTCACCCCCTCTCCCAACATATTTATTTTTTTTAAATGAGTGAAGGAACAACAACTGTAGAAGGCGTGGCCTCGCGGCTACGTGTTGTGCGGGTCAGGGCACTCGGGGGAGACTGACTGACACTGATTAGAGTCTTTTTTTTAAATATAAATTTCATGATGTAGATAGGTCCCTACCGGTTGACTTGTTGTCAGCATTGGCCTTGTAAGGTTAAGGGCTGATTTAAAACAGTAGTGCTGAGCCATTTTCAATCCATGAAATGCCTATTTTTTATAAATTTGGTAAGAAATGTCAATATTAACACCAGCATTGATGTATTTCAGTCATATGATTTAGTTAATAGCTCAAAAAAGTGTGGAGTACCTCTTTAATGAACAGAGAATGGTGTTCTTCAAGATGTGGAGTTGATATAAATACCTCATATGCTATGTAAAGACAATAGAATATTTAATTATTTTATAAGATTATGCATGTATTAAGCATGATATAGCTTAATATTCACATGAATGTAACCCCATATCTTCTTTCATGACTACTGCAAGACAATAATAAGTGGAAATCACTCTTTTACTATATTGTAATTTCATGCATCTTGCTAAATATGCTTTTTAGGTTGATGTTTAGCTTTTGATGATCACCAGTTGTGTGTTGAGTTGTTGATTCAGTCTAATATACTTTAACAGTCAAACAGTATTGGCCTCAGACCTTTGCCAACATGCTAACATTATCATTAATGTTCTTCTGGCAGAACATGTCTGCTCCCCCGGCCCCACCTCTGAAGGCTCAGACCAGTCCTCTGGCTAACATGTTCACCCAGGAGAACAACACCACCAGTGTAATCGCCACTACCAACAACAGCACAGGTATCATTGCATGGAATATGGCATTGGTTTTCATTTGGCACCTCCCTCTGCGCCGTTGTGCTTTTCAAGACAGCGAGTGCAAGGACCGCCTGTTCTTTCCTGAAACTTGAATGGCCTTTATCTTGAATCTGGAACAATAGCACTTGCTTCACTTGGGTTTGGATTTGGGTATCACTTTTTTCTTTGCAATTTTGCCGCCCTGTCATTGCTATAAAAATCTATTCCAGGATGAAATGTTTGTATCAAATAAATGTTTGTTATAGATTATTGTTGGTTTTTAGCCATGCTAGTGGCAATGTAGGTCTGTCTGTCTGTCTGTCAGCCCATCTCTTTGGTCCAGACTGAAATATCTCAACCATTAAACAGGTTGCCATGAAATGTGCTACAGATATTCAAGGTCGCTAGATGATACATTCTGATGATTTTTCCTTTGGCGCCACCATGAGGTTGACATTTTGGTTTATGTTGAAATATCTTGATAACTCTGTCCCCAGAGGATGAATCATTTTGATCATCTGACCTTTTATCGAGCGTAATCATACATAGATAGATTATTATTATTTAATACCGCCTCACAGAGCCGTTAGCATGGCTTTAGCTTCTTTGTCTTTTTATTGTTGTATTCTCACTGTTACTCTTCATCCTTACCTTTCTTCCTTCCTCCCTCCCAGACCACGGGAACAGCGAGGAGAACAGTCTTGCCAGGTCTGTGTCTGTCGCCACGGGCCTCAACAATATAGTGAAGAGGCCACGTGTGCGCACCGTCTTCCCCCACACCGCCGGCAACAACAGCACGCTGCTCAGCTTTGACGAGGGAGACGTCATCCTTTTGCTCATCCCCGACGAGAGAGACGGGTGGATGTACGGTGAATTGGAGAAGAATGGAAAGTGAGTCGAATCACACGTGCTGCATTCATCTGGAACAGATATGTGTTACTAAAGACTATAATTACACAAATAAGGGAAGGCTTGTTCACATACAAGCACACGAATGTGCTCACACTCACAATCAATATATACCTCAGCTACCTTATATTTCAATGAATATTGACAAGAAATGATTCCATCTTATGTTTGAATTTACTATAATAACCACCTACCTCATCATGGCCTCATCATCAGTTGTTTCAAACATGTTTGTGATGCGTCCTCCTACCAGTCAGGTGATTGATATGAGTTGGACTGCACTGTCCTAAGTAGCCAGATGGTCCCTCGTCTGATTGTTATGCCGACCATGTACATGCACACACACAGCTCTAGGCTTGCCGAGTGCTGCCTGAGCTGGAACACTCACTGATAAGGAAATCAAAGTAAAGTATGGCCCGAGGGTGGGATGTACGATAGCGGACTGGAGTGAGGCAGAGAGAGAAGTTCAGAGTACCACCTGCTCTCCCACACAGACAGGCACCAACCAAGCCCACTTTCCCCAGGTCTCTGATGTCTGACTTTTTAAACAGGGATTTGAACTGAAGCCCTTGGAAGTGTGCTTTTGAATATGAATCATTCATCAGGTTTGATCTTTATCATTATCAAGGGAAATTACCTGGCAAATATACCCAAAGAACACAACTGATCAAGGGCAGAAAGGAATAATTTCTGACTTGCTTTCAAAAGTAAGGCTGCCACAAAGTAAAACTCTCGCTGGTCTCGCTGCCTCAACGCTGCGAGCGGGGCGAGCCAGCGTGCCTAAAGGCTTAAAAAGTGTATATCATCGTGTTTATCAGAGCCCAGCATCTGACAAGATAGACTTCGTGTCCAGCAGGAGGTTTGGCTTTGATGCATTTGGGTCTCTCACTGAGTTTCTCCCTTTGTCTTATATCTTTGATAGTGTATCCCGGCAACGCACCTGGCAACACCTAGACTGATTCAGATACCCACACACACTATGGATGGACAGAGGAATAAATGTCAGCAAGACAGAGATACATTTGAAACACAGTGAGAGAAAAATGTACTGGTAAATTAATAATACACCACAGCAACATTTGACAAGTAATGACATCTGGCATGGGACTCTGTTTATTATTATCATAGTATCTTTCCCTTCACAAAGTTCATCTTATCATCTGAGCAGGCTTGTTAGAGTTTTTCTTGTCTGTCCAGGAAGAGTCAGTAGGGAAAAGTGAACACCCCTGGCTACCAGTACTAGCAAGTTGTTCTTGAGCAAGGTTTTTTAATTGATGCCAAGTTGTTTGAGTGAAACTGTTCAGTGGCCAGCAGAAACATTAGTGCTGGAAACGAGCATGTGTTCTCAGCGGAAAACCCTTCCCTCAATAAATAAAAGCTATTATTAACACGAGTGTGAGTGAGGTGTATTTTCCAGTAGAAGTCTTTTATCGCAGGTACACAAAGGTAAAGGCCTATTCTCCAGGCCAAATGTGCAAATATTAACATTCATACACATAGAGGGGAGTGGCTGACCGGTTACATACTGATTACGAACAATCTTGTGCCATAACAGCACAATGACACACAATGACGTCCTTGGTCTGAGCTTGTGATACAGACTAGCTGTTACTCATTTATTCCAAATCTTTTCATTCTCTCACATAATTTCCTTTGTAAATGTGTTTTCAAGCTGAAATAAAAAATTATTTTTTTTTATCAGATCAAGATGAGAAATCGTTGGAACAAGGTCACCTTCATTTTATTTAATCACTCGACTAGCTCCATCATGTTGTTCTCGCTATGTTTTTCCACTCCATGATGAAGTCAAGTTTATTTAGGGGTGTGTGTGTGTCTGTGTGTGTGGGCAGGAACAAATGGCTGCTTGAATTCTCTTACTGAGGCCACTGGAAACCTCATAAGTCTCTGAAATCTGACTGAGACATTGACTCATGATTGACTGATATATTAAACCAGCGCAAAGATTTATTAAAGGTCCAAGCAAACTCTAATTGTGTATCAGCTCAGCAGGTTTGAGATCAGACCTTGAACACAAAACCTTAGAAAAAATGGAAAACGATCTCTTTGTTTTTGTTTTAGGCAAATTTCATAAAAATAAAGGAAAATGGCATTTGAAATGGCACCCTTTGATGATCTCTGTTTAAAAACCACAGGCGTCTGTTCATCAGGGTGTCTTTTCTGTGATGAATTCCAGCTTTTTGCTACCATAGTTACCACAGGCATACATCCATGCGGTATATACAACAACAGAGAGATCTATAACAGCTCTATGATATCTCAACAGGGGTAAAAAGAAGCATATTTGCCTCTCTTTTATCTCTTCTGTCTGTCTCTGTATAGTCTGGTGAAGAGACGGAGGAAGTCATTGAGTTGAGGGCAGATCAGCAGAGCTCTTCACTAATCATTTAGAGAAGCTTTCAGATTCCTGTTCAATGAGAGCTGATAGGGGGGCTGGCAGTAGGATAGGCCACAGACGTAATCATCCCTAACTTGGCTTCTCTCTCTTTGTCTCTGTCTCGCAGGAGGGGCTGGTTCCCTTCGTCTTACTGCCGTGTACTCTCTGAACCTCTCGTGAATAACAACAGGTAAGGAGACTCCAACACATACACACAAGCAGGTTTCACGTTGCAGCCAGCTTTATTGTTGCCGGTGTTTCCTCTAGTTACTCCTGTTAGAGTGATAACCTTTCTAATCCTATAGGGGACTCTCCCATTCCTCAACCTTGGATTCCTGTTGTGCTTAAGTCACATTCTGCTTTCAATCTCCTCAATCATTTAGCCATATGAAACCTTTCTGTATGTGTTGTGTTACATGACATAACGCAGTGTGAGGGAGAAAACATTCATGAGACCAGTGATGTATTTGTTTTTTAGGATTCATAGACCCTAAAAAGACTTTTAAGTATCTTTTGCTGATATATAAATATTGTGCAACCCTGAAATCTGTGTAATTGAAATGAATCTAAAATTGGACTTTTCTGGCAAGCTCAGCAAAATATCAGGAAACAGGATGTTGTGTGCTGATAAATAGATTCTGCTGCTGATGAGAGACCAAGAGAGATGGTTCAGAGAGTCGACTCCAGCCTTTTCTTCAAAGAGACTAATCCCTGTTGGATTAATTTATTAGATCTTAATGTGCTGCACCTCCCACAGAGATGCTGCCCTCAAACTGCTACGAGTCAGGGAAACAGAAAGTTTAAACTACAACCAGCGCTCTGAGACACAGCAACACACATATACATCCTTGTCCTTTAGTCCTCATGAGGACCCTCCACTGACCATATTTAGTCCGTACCACATAACCTTAATTGGAACATCAAGCCTATGAGCCTAACATCAACTTTAAGATGAACCTTAATCTAATTCAGTAACCCTAAACCCAAGATACAGCCCTCCAACAGCCAGGAGCACACACACATGCCAGGAGACTCATGCAAAGTCCTGTAATTAGTTTGATTAAGTGGCCTTTTTCTTCCCCTCTTTTACATCTTTCCTCCTCTCCTTCCGCTCCATCTTTCATCCTTTCTTTTCCTTCATATATCTGTGCTCTATTTTTGTCTTTTTCTTTCTACCCGGTCCCCTCATCTCTCATAACACCCCTCCTCTTCCCCCTGTTCCTGCACAGTGTGTCTGCTGCCCCGTACCGCAGTAGAAGTGTGGTCAACCTCCACCATCAGGACACGGAGACGGACGAGGCGACCATGGTGCTCCCACCAGCGGACTACTGCGATGCCCCGCAGCGCAACGCCATCAAGAACAACATCTCGTGCCCCAGCACCGTCACCACAAATAACCACCACCACCACTCCCCCACGCCCTCTGCAGTCTCCTCCTCCTCATCTGATCAGCACACGGTCAGTCAGTGGGCCGGTGATTTGGTTAATGTGCATTCATGTCACATTTTCCCAGTTTTGGAGAGAGTTTAAGCCATGTGTAAAACACTCTAGTAAGCTTAGGACAGTTAAGCCCTGCCTTTAAAAGTGATTGAATCAACCAAGAACAATTTGACCTACTGCCGGACCTTTCTGATGTGCTGGCACTGCCCTGCCGTAGTGTCGCGATAGGACTGGCAATGTGAGGCTACCTGCTGTACCACTGCACGGTACCCTCAGCTGTGCAGCCTTATCTTGACTGCTGATGGAAGTACCTGTGTCTGTGTGTGCGGGTGGTGTCAGATGAGCTTTTTATGTCTGCCTTGGAAACCTGACCACACTCTGATACACTCTGTGTCACTCTCTTTGATTGTGTGACATACACAATCAAAAATCAATTATTGGGACTCAGGGGCAGTTTAACACTGAGTTTGCTGTAGGTACAACTTCTATGGTGTGGATTTCTCATGAAATAATGCATGTGATGCCCAAGCACATACTGACAAGTGCTCATTCTGGGTATTTTTATTCTCTGCTATAATACTGATTTAAGCCTATTTTCCTAGTACATTAGTCTCATTTTTTTTTTCACTTAGTATGTCTTCTAGAAAAAAATGAAAATACAAAATATCAATTTTGAGAAGCAATACAAAAGCGGAGATTTTCCTGGTACATAATGTTGGAGAATGGCTCATTTACTATATATAAGGACAGCAAAGGTGTTGCTTACGTGATTATATGTGAGGTTTAGGTTGCTCAAATTGCATAAAGCACCTTGGCTAAGCAGCTTACTTGTATAAAAACCTCCAATCAGGTGGACTGGAAACTTTAAATTGTCCATAGGTATGACCACGTGTAGAAACATTGTCTGTAGGACTCTGTTCATCCTCACATGGTTGTATGGGATGAAGACGGAGGCTGAGCAGGTCACAGCTGTAAAAATCACCTCTGTTACGATAATCCCCAGTGTGATGATAACGAGTCTCCTGGAGTCTCTTCTCCAGTAAGAGGCAGTGACTTCGGGATAGAGACGAGAACAGAGTCAGCCTGGGTGACTGAAGTCTCTAACCGTGCACACACAGCGCTCTCACCTCATACAATGATGAATGAAGCTTTCTGTATCTCAGCAGCAGATGTTTTTGAATATGTCCATCATTCACTAACATAGAATTATTATTATTATATTATATGACATTATTGTTTCAGCCGTCTCCCATACCAACTTGGCTATTACTACTTCGTTTTGCATACGATGCAAAGCATCAGTCAAAGTTGTGGTTTTCTTCTACGAAAGCATGTAGTTCCTCTGTGCTGGATGAATGCAAATGTGTTGTGGTACGTCAGGGTCAGATGCACCTGCTCTGTTTGCACGATCACACACACACCCGATGCACTACATCACACCGACACTGCTATTCTCGTCTACTAGTAGAAGTACAACTACAAGTAGAGACTCATTAACCCCTTATTGTTCCTTAACAGATGGAAGGTTTAAGTGGTATACTGCACAAGCCACTGATTTTCATTAATTTCCTAAAGTTTACTGTAACCTTAATTTACCATATGGTCTTTAGTTGACATACTGGTTGATCAATATACTGTATGTCACTGTTTTGCAAGTCAAATCAAGTTTCATGTTTTGAACTTTGTCCTAAAACTGATCAAATTTGTTTATTATTGCAACTTTCCAAACTTATTATACACATGGAAGGCCCAGACACACACACACAGCCAGTGTGGCTATTCTGGTAGGTTGTGATGTTTGACCCAGTGTGAGGTTCAGTGGTCAGATGGAAAGTGGAGATCATTTTCTCTTTCTTGCTTCTACAGTATTTATTATTTACCGCTCATTAGGTCCACAGCCACATTGCAGACATACAGTAGTAGAGCCAACGATTACCATGCTTTTGTGTGTGCGTCTCCACTGTCATGCCTGTCAGTCCACATCCAGCCTACATCTCTCCACCACTAACTCTGCATTATGGTGGAATTCCACTCTGTGAACTCGATACCCTCGTTTCATCTTTGCTCTCTCTCTTTTCATTCTTTCAGTTTCTCTCGTCGTTTGTCTTTTCGTCTCCACATCTGCACACTCGTCTCTCCATCTTCAATGCATACCTCTCTCTCTATCTCTTTGTCCCTCCCTCCATTTCCTGTGTAAATTAGGGTCACTTCCAGGGAAGTTTATCCTCCATTCATTCCCCTTGCTTTAACTATGTTCAAAACACACACACACACACACATATACAGATCCCAGAATAGACTTGCGTGTGGGAAAAAGTTCTCCACTGCTACAGTAGACTATAATACTCTGCTTTATGTTCAGCTCAGTGTATGAGTGGGTGGCTGAGGATGTGTGTTGGTGTGAGTGTGCACATGTTTGCGCGTGTGTTGGGTTAGTTGGCGACTTGTGGCTGCAGCATTCATGAACATTATTGTCAGTATGATATGTGTGCTGCTTCAGTTTTTGTGCTAACCAGGTAAGAAACTCTGAATAAATATGAAGTTAAAGAGGAAGTTTCATTTTCCCATAGTAAGCCAAAATCAGAACATCTGTAATCTCCCAGTGCTATTTCCACATATTTTCACTTCTTTAGTGTCATCAAACTGACCTGTATCAGCAAAGTTTGTTTGTTTTTTTCAATGCTGCAGGTTGGTCCAGAGAGGGAAAGGTGAGAAGAGGGGAGGAAGGGGAGGGGAGACTGGAGCGCTGGGGGAGGTGGGGTTACCATGGAATGCGCTGTCACCATGAGAAAAAAATGCACCCTAACTGGTTTGGTGCTTTGTGTTGAGGAAAAGATAACGACTCACAGGAATGAATATATTTAGAGGATGAGAGAGTGAGATCTGAGAGATTGAGCGCTAAAGAGAAAGTTAAAGGGGCAGAGACGGTTTTGACCTCCAAGCTCAGTATCAGTGTTAAGGAAAGAAAAGACAGTTGTGATACATAAAGTTTAACAGAGCAAAACAGACACAGGTGAAGACTATGAATTAGCATGTTGACGGTCTCTTCAACTGCAGTCATGGTTTGACAAAGCAGAAAGACACTGAATGTCATTTGGAGAATAAATTAGAACCGTTCGTGTGAATAAAGAAACGTGCCCTTTACCAGCTGTGATTATTGCTGTGTGATTTGTAATCCAAACATCTGTAAGAGGAGGACAGATGTGAAACTCTTCATGTCCTGTGGGAAATAGCAGTGGTCACAGTGAGAGGGACTGTGCCAAGACTGAAACCCTCTGAACAGTAACATCAGTCACTCTATTCACGTCTGACCTCTTGTGGAATCTCTGCAGAACTGCAGGCTGATAACTGGGGGACGGGGCCAGCTGCCACGAAGAGCCAACAATTTAATGTCAGCACTTATGCTGAGAAACAGTTTACAAAACAGTGGCTGTGTCTGAAATCACTCCCTAATTTAGTCATTCACTACTCCCTATATAATACACTGTTACACTCCTAATTATTGTTAGGAGTAAATTGAGACTTCTGAGATTTATGATCCACTGCCATTTTGTGTCAGCAGTCACTTAAATTGTTTTGTTCAGTTGTGGGAGTTTTCTGACAACCGCAAACATTTTTTTTCTAGCTGCAGCAGAAGAGAAGAAACTCAGTTGATTTGATTGTGTGTGTACGTGTCTTTTTATTTGTGCAATTAGGCTGCAGGTAGATTTGCTCCACCTATTTCCCACTTCCCAGTCACTTTTGTTGTTTGGTTGTCTCTCTCATGCATAGTCTCCAAGGTGTAACCAGGATCCAAAAAGTACAAGATCAGTATGGTTAGGATGATTTCAGGTGGGGAGGGTCACCTTTCATCTGGTCATAACTGAGGGTGCATTTTAGGGTGTAATTGCTGTACGTGAAATATGTAAAACCACTCACTCATTACCCTTTTTAAATGAAAATTGTATTTGTTAAAAAATGGCAACGGTCTTGAACAAAACCCTCATCTTGAGTGGTGAGCCCTGCCCTTCACCTCGTGTCTGTGTTCAGGTACAGTGGCACTGATTTTGGCTCTTCATAAGAAAACTTTATGCGCTTGATTGTGGAACTGACTTGAATTTCCAGAAGGTCCAGATTCCACACACTATCTCATGACACATGACACAGCAGCACACTGTCCTTCCTGTGCTTTCCCTCAGCCAGCCATTCATGCAGTGTGTCCAGTCCTTCAACAAAATATATGTGTGTGTGTGTGTGTGTGTGTGTGTTGCAAACGTGTCATGGTTATGCATGTGCAGACAGATTGTGTTACAGTGAGTGTTGGCCTTGTGACTCAGGTGATAGTGACTCTGTGTTTTCTCCACAGGCAATCCAGCCCAATGGCGTCTCAAGACCTTCACCTGCTTACCTTGCGTAAGTCACACAAGCGAGATGATCTGCCTTTCTCTCACTCAGACATGCACTCATCACTCATCTCTGCTGCGTTTTCACAGGGGAGGGAACCCATTCGCCACGGTCAGGCTACGTCCAACCGTCACCAACGACCGCTCCGCGCCGGTCATCTGATCTGTCCACATTTCCACACATCCTTGATTCCCACAACCCCTTGTCAACCCTCCTGTGACGTCTTTCCCAGGACGTGCAGCTCTGCTCTGCCGTTACTGTCCAGCAGCTTCTCCTGGTCTGGATGCAACCAGACAAAATCGGGCCAGTACTGAGGAAAAAAATGCCATTTGAATCTGGGATCCCCTTACTGCTGCAAACTCTCCCATGGAAGTATTTTGGGACCGTTTTATTTACAGAACAGATGCTCGTGTATTTAAGATATATACTGTATATTTTCCATGTCTATTTTTGTCCCTCTGTTTGTGGTGGTAATATTTAAATGACCACGTTCTTACCTGCATTTGAGAAATGGATGAATAAAAAAAGATAATAATACTGCAATGTATTTATACTGTTGATGTTGCTTGTTCATCGTCAAAATGACTGTTAGAAATCTTTTCTGTTGCCATAGGACAGTAGAAGAATGTACTGTAGAGGACCTCTGCATTTCACCTTCAGGTCCCTATGAAAATGTTGCATCTCAGTATCGATACTAAAATGATGTTGACTGTTGCCGTCAGGAGAGAAAATTGCAAACTTTTAAAAAAGATGCATCCAAAAAGGCACACAAGTGATCTTTATCCTAAAGTTTGTACAACAGATGCTATAAATATTGTCCTTTGCCATCTAACTTCACTTTTTGTAGAGCTAGACGATCGTGGAGACAGGACTTTTGCCTTAATGACACATACATACCTACTGTAAAAAATATTGTGCACCTGTTACATTCTTCAAATTATGGACATGAGTTGTGACAGTCTTCACATTGACAGTGCAATCGTTTCTGCTTTAATCATTACACATGGCAATTAAAGACCAGTGTACTCACATGTTTTGGTCTTTGGCCCCCATTACATCCTTAATAGAACTTGCTGTATGAAAAATAAAGATTTATTTCTTCAACTTGCTGTTTAGTATGTTATCATGCACAAGTAATCTACACAAAGTGTCAGTTTGAATGTTTGTAATATGCATTCCTTTGTATTTACAAGCAGAGGTGTAAATTTGATGACTTTAGACTCAACAAAATTAAATCAGACTTGCAATTGGACTTGGACTTTAACACCAGTGACTCGTGACTTCACTTGGACTTACACTTGATACCTTCCCACAACCCAAAGTATATTATTTAAATACAACAAGACATGACATAAACATACAGAATTCATTCTGTTGTGGTACAGGTTAATAGTGCTATGTGTGCAATGTCGGCATTACTTTTTTATGATTAAGTTGCACTTGTTTTAAAAAAAACAAGTAAATCCAAATTTTAAAAAGCATTCATGATTTGTATAAGTTGAATATATTATTACTTTGTTGTTAAAATGGCATTACATTGGGTGAAGAGCACATTATGACTTTTGGACTTGCCTGTCTTGTCTTGGGACTGGACTTGAGTGCAAAGATTGAGACTTACTTGTGACTTGCAAAACAATGACTTGCTCCCACCTCTGTTTACAAGGAGTAATGTTCACCCATTTGAAAAAAGATTTAAAAAAAATCAAATCAAGCAAGTAGTCAAAAACATAAGTAGCATTCATTTTTAATTACAGTATAACTCATATATAAAAAGTAAGAACCTCAATCGTAAGAGCGTGCGTAGTGTATTTTCTAAAGCAATAAGATTTTTTTTTAAATCCCTCCCACCCAGTTATATCTCTTTTTCCTCTGCCATGGACAGTTATATAACATGTTGCTGCAATGGAAGACGTAGACATGGAGAAACTGCAGACACAGGGACATAGACATTCACGACTGATTGTCTGGTTGGGAGAAATGGGGCAGGGTGACTTGTCACAGAGTAGAATACTAAGATAAAAATCCAGAGATTATACACATTATTGAGAGATTTCTTCATCTTTTACTCTCGGCATGCTTCCTTGAAGTGAAACTCCGCAAATTAAAGGAGGAGTCTGCGCTTCTCTCAAAGTTTTCCTCTTAAAGGTAGGTAGAAGTCCAAAGTCAAACAGTGATTGAGGTTGTAAAGTCGAGGGCATTTCAGATTGTATGTACCTGAGGTCTGCATTGGCCCTGGAAAAGCACAACCCAGCAGAATAATCATCAAACAGTCAGTGCAAATATGGCCCCAAGAAATAATATCAACAAAAACAGACAAACTGGTGCAGGCGTTCTGTCTGAGGAAAGTCCATCGTTTCAGCCGGGACAGTTCACGTCCAAGGATCTTTACACGTCTTATTTTAAACATGTATGTGTTATTCCATGTGACACACCGAGCCAACAAAAGGAAAAAGCTAATACATCAGGGATCTACGTGGATGCTGTGGTGAGTACAATGTTACTAAGCACAATGTTAACCAAAAAATAAGTAAGCAGCGTGCCAGCAAAGACCAAAAAAAAGGAAGAAAAAATTTTGGGCACAAAAACTACATGTACTTAAGTTAATTCTGGCTTGACGAAACGCAAAGGAATATGTTCAAATCCTTGGATAACTGAGCTAAATCTACAGAAGAAATCATGACTGATGGAATCTCTGATGATCACTCAGCATGTAGTGAAGGCACTGACAACAGCTGGACACTTACATATGCTAGAATATATCCTCAACTAGCAGATGAAAATAGATTTCTATACGCTCCTCTAATAAAAACACATCATCATTCATGGTACTATCATCTTGATCATTTGTTGTACGTAACATAATGGCAACAGCAATGTGCAATATTAGGAAAAGATAACAAAATAAAAGACACAAAAAATGCTGGATTATATATATATATATATATATATATATATATATATATATATATATATATNTGTGTGTGTGTGTGTGTGTGTGTGCGCGCGCGCATGGGAGCACGAGCAGGTGCATGAGCTGTGGTTTGGTCCCTCTAGCCGAAGGTGGCGCCACAGTTGGGACACCTTCTCTGACGCAGTGCGAAGCAGAAGAGGAGACCCAGGGGGAAGAAGAAGATGGCACAAAGGATCCCCAGGCAAGTGAAGTCGTCCTCCAGGACGCCAACTCTGCAAAACACACACACACACACGACAGGAAGCATTAGTAAGGAACACAGAGCAGACAGAAATACTGATGCAGGATTTTAAGTCACCCAGGGCCCCTGGACCAGAACTGCTGTATGTTTGATAACGTTTTTTGTTGGAGAGTCAAACAACCACACAGAGATGCAAACGACCATAAAAGGGACACAAAACAGCAACAAGGAGATGCAAAATGACTACGAAGAGACGCAAAATGACTACAAAGAGACGCAAAATGACTACAAAGAGACGCAAAATGACTACAAAGAGACGCAAAATGACTACAAACAATGAACCCAGGTTGTTTGTGGTCGTTTTGTGTCTTTTTCAGTCTGGGTGTCCTGTGTAGGAGGAGTAGGGGACCTTTTACATGTCTGTGTCCAGGGGCCCGTTGTCTCAAAATCTGTCCATGGTCGTTTATTCATTTATTACACTGAATAAACAATGTAACGGTTAATAATGTACAGCTTACTATTGCCGAGAGTCTTAACACATTTTACTTATTTTATAAATGTGTCCCCCTTCTTTAAGACTGCGCCCCAGTCAGGCCCCCCGTTCAAACACTTCTAAACCCGCCCCTGCAGGTCACATATACTACAAGGATCTTCAAAAGTAACAGAGGTCTGACCACTATCACATGTGCTGACATTTTCCTAACAACAGTTTACTGAATGCTCATCTGCAGTCTCTCTTTATTATTACCTTTATTGTTTTGACTGTCTAAACAAGCACCTAACCTTTTACAATATCTTGGTGTAGAGGTAGAAATATCTGTCAAAAACAATAACCAAATAATCGTCAGAACATGAAGCACTTGTCTTGAAGGCCGTGTCTCAGAGCAGCTTTAATCCAGAGTCACGGTAGACAAAGCGCTGACCACGGTCAGTCTCATGACTGCACCACGGCGACCAGCACGGCCAGTAAATCTGTTGGAGGCCTCGAGAAGGAATTAGCAAATGCAACGTATCAAGCTAGATTCTAAAGAGATAGGAAATGAAAAGCTGCTTACTGCTAAGCTATTGAAGAGTGTCACATAGCTATGGATTTTGGGGGTGTAGATTAAATTGAAATAATCTTGATAAATAGGCCTTAATTACACTGACAATATTATATTCTGCTGCAGTGATGAACTGGGTTTAAATTATATTTTAGCTCCTAAAACAAGGCTTGCTTACACGGCATTGTAAGCAAACAGGTCTGGTCTACCGTGGCACCACTCCACACTACGTGCCGCTCTGCCATGTTGTAAATTTGTATTTGCACAACTTATTTGTACACTGCTGTCAGGAACTGTGGCTTTCATTGACCTAGGAAATAAATGTGTTTAAACTGTGTTTTTAGAGCAAAACAAATACATTCATTTAACAACCAGGTAATAAAAAGAAAGAAGAACATGTGTCTGTGTAGTTATTTCTAAGTTTGTGATTTTTACACTGTATTCATAGCAAACACCCAGGCCTTCACTGTAGTCTTAGTTAATTCGCAAGTGAGTCAGTCAACAATCAACCTCATTTATGACTGAGATGTTTCCCCTTTTTTTGTAACTATATAATTTCATGTTACAGTAAGTTTCAGAGACTGCCAAGCAGATAACCATATAACTTTCAGTCAGAAACCAACAGTTATTCACCCCGTGACAAGAAACAATCCTGCTGCACTGATGTGAAATGAAAAGCTACACCACCAGCTTCCTTAACTTCCTGGAATAGATATACAGGATATTTCATTATTCAAATTCAAACCAGTGGATGAGAGTACGTCTGACTTCCATTTGGTCTTGTGAAATGCATCCTGTAGCCATCTTGGGCCTCGTGTGGCCTGACAAGCTCCGTCACATGTTTGAGGCTGAAATCACCTGACTGACAGGATGTTGAGTCAGGCACAGTGAAACCAAAGTAAAAACCTTCTAAATCTGGCCGCTTAACATTAGGTCACACTGTAGGCCTGACAACACACGCGCAAGAACAATGAAAACACACATACAGACAGCAAACCTGTATAAACACAAATAAAGACACACAGACAGAAAGTGAGGATTGTAGCCTCAAAATGAACTGTGCTCAGAAACCGGCTTAGTCACAGTGAACATGGGACACTCATCTTTAACCGCGTGCTAATCTAAAGACTGTCAGTGAAAGTTCTCACTTTCATTAGTGGGCTACAGTATCTCATGTCAGTTATTCTCATCATTATTTGCTCTTTGTGTATGAACTGTGTGTCCTCACCTGCAGGCAGGGCAGCCTCCCACCACCACTACAGAGGGTTGGATGATGGTGTAAGTCCCAGTGTAGGGCTGCTGGGCTACGGCAGGGGCCATTTGTGCCGATGGGTAGCCTGTGGTTGACAGAAGGAGATCACGGCATACATGTTATTGTGGACATTCGCTGTAAATAATAACATAGTTTTTAATTAGATAAGTTACCATACCATGTTTAGATTTTTAATTTCAGGGGATATCAGTATGAACGTGACCCTGCACACAGAGGCCGCACTTACCAGAGTGAACAGGTTCAGAGAGAGAGAGAGAGAGAGAGAGAGAGAGAGAGCACAAAGTAATAAACTTACAATACAATGAAAGGAGTCCTTGTGCCGGTTGTGCGAGTTGGTATCTGCCATTTCAAGTCAAGTTAAATAGAGCTGTAGTCCATCATGAAGTAATCTGAAACTGATCTATTGGCATGAAAATAAGTTTGAACCAGCAAATGTCATGTAATAGAGTGCTGCAATCTTTGTGAGAATGTACTTTGTGTATTCAGCTCCCATATATTCAGGACAGCTTGATTTTTACTGGTAACAAGACTGATTAATGGTTATAAGAAATGTGTTCAATCATCAATAGTGCCTTCCTTTTAATAACAAACACAGCGAAGAGCTCCAAAAAGGCACATCTTATGATCAAGGTGCTATAAATAAAAGCCGGTTATGACAAAATCGGAGCTGATCAGAGTGTGACTGTGTTTGTAGGGACACACTCTCAGGCCATATTGATTTTTTTTTACCATTTGTGTACTTCTGCGGTGATATTTGTGTAACACTGAACTTTGATGCCATAACCACACCTGCATTCTCAGAAATATTTACCAAAACCTTTTGTCTGATAAGGATCTGTGAGAGAGACTAAAGCCCCTAACAGAACACAGTATAGCTGTATATATCATCCCTTTCAGTTTCAGCTGCAGACTAGACCAAAACCATGTGGTTGAGCAAACAGGAAATTTCAAGAAACCAGACTTCATTTTAGGGCAGCATGACTTCCTTGTGGGACTCATCTCACCCCTTATACACGGTCAGGTGACATCACATAAAGCAGACATATAACCTACTCTACAAGGCCAGGGGCCACTGTGGCACAAGCTGTGCTCTAAATGATGGTGTAAAGCTGCCTGCACAGTGCCAAAACTTCACCATTAACATATTTCACATTCTGTTGCTTCCTATAAAAACACTGATGATGAATGATTTTTTGCTGACACTTTAAATCATCTGACTATAAACGTTATTGGTTATTTGTGGTTTAAACTACCCAACAAAAGGCGCATATTATCTAATTTAAGCAAAGATTGGTCAGTATGAATAACAGACATAGTTATGGCCATACCGCGCATGCGCAACATTGGCGCAGCTGATAAACGAAACTAATCACTCTTTCAAGGTATTTGTAACTTCAAGTCTCAGACGAGGTGGATCAAAATATACCCTTTGACTTTGTGACGCTCCCAGAAACAAAGCGACCTATATTATTCCCTTTCAACGAAGACGGAAGTCGGCAGAAGTGAGACCTCTCTTCCCGTCTGGGTACTTTCTGGTAGACATGAGGACCGTGCAAGTGTGCTACATAAACGGGGCTACTTGCCTTGGCCATCGGGGTACTGGTAAGGCGGCGGGGCCGGCTGATGGATGGCCCCATAGCTGTGCTGCTGCGGGCCGCAATCACAAGCCCCGGGGACTGCGTTGTAGGCGGGAGGTCTGTCCTGAAGAAGAGGTTTGCTGTCCACCATCTCACCCGACGTAATGCGTCCTCTGTCCTTAACTTAATAAACTCAGCAGCAGAAAGTGTCAAAAACTGAACTCCGGTTACTTGGCTTCTGTTGCCCGAAAAGCCGTGCGACGCTGGTTGACACGCAGTGGCGACGAAAACAAAGAAAAGACGCTGCGCAAAAATGAAACTTCGTCCCTCTCCATGCGCCAACTTTGTCTCCGTCGGCGCAACAACCCCAAATATTTACCAAATGTCCACTTTGAAAACAGGAATGGGTTGAGTCAGTCTGGTAATGGTTAACTTAACTCCATTTCCCTCCTTGCAGTTGGTCCATCGGTACCAAAACAACAGTGATCTGTCATCGCAGCACCTTATAACTCCGCTGGAAGTCAGAAAGGCTTTTCCTTTCTGTCTGGATTGTCACAAGAGAAGAATCATGTGATGAGCTGCTGTAGCGCCTCTGCGCAGTGAAAGGCTTCTTAAAGCGACAGTTCATGAAAATAAAAGGCTGTAGTGCAACTGCTGCATGCATGCAGCTAGTGCACTGCAGAGCCTTTATCTCACAAATCCACGTTTGATAGGCCTGTACATGATGCAGTCATTGGAATTATGCAATACAATACATGCATAGGCTACATACATACATACATACACAGTTTATTAGGTTATCAATTCACAGCATCAGTTTGAGTAGCATGTGTGGAGGGCAAACTTGTTAACACTGTCTGTGACTTACATAATTGCTGTCCTGATTAGGAGTGGGCTGCTAGCCTTAATGTTGCATAATATTAGATTCATGTTCTCAGATTTAATCAGAATTCTGACTTTAAACTCAGAACTCAAGTACATTTTTCAAATGTGGCCCTAATCCTCATCCGTACTTCTCACATGGTTTCATTTAAATAACTGTTTCACAAAATAATATTTCACAAAAACACTAAAACATCCTCTTACTTACAAATTATGAACTATAGAGACCTATTTGCAGCTTAAAACACACACTGTGCTTTAACACGTATATATCATCCATCATTGTCAAATCTAAATCCTGCACACTGTATATACTGTATATAGACATACATGCATGTATATATAAAGTACTCTAGTTCTTTATATACACTATTTTTATTTGTTTACAATTTACACAATAGACATTGCATGTGGTTGGTCATTATTGCTTTTTCTACATGCACCTATTTTGTCATCTGCTTGTATGTGCATAATAGTTCTATGTTTACTTTAACCTAAATTTTGAATATAATAATACAGTATATCACAGTGAGTACTTTTGATACTTTATGTACATTTTGCGTTACTTTTAGTAACGTTTTGCATGCAGGACTCCACCTGCAGGTACTGGTTAGCACTCATACAAGTTGAGTTTAGTAATACCTGCAGACTGTTTTGTTGTGTTTGACATTGTAGGCCACTCCTGGTCTACAGCATCCTCCTGCAGCTCATGTGGATCATTTATAACATTGTGTACTAAAGCGTGTCACCACATCTGTCAAAGGTGCTGGACCTGGGACCCCCGGGGGTGAGGGAGCTGTCAGAGGTACCCGTTGTTCACCCTGACAAGCACAGGCCACAGTGGCTTAGACTTTTGTCTGCATTAAATATACTGTAGCCAAACAAGTAAAACCACCCTTGCGCTTCAATAATTCATTTGGCGCTGAATAAATTATTGAAATATGCGCGTCAATCAGCAGCAGCAGTCGGAAAGAAATACCAGGGGCAACTGTGTTCCACCAATGGGAGAGAGGGAGATCCCACACTCCTGCAGCGTTTCAGCCAATCAGAGCGACACTTCCTCCATTTCCTGTTGTGGAGTTGGACGGAGCATTCCTCTGGTCCGGAATGGGAATTAAATACCACTGTCGGGATGTGCATGAATGACTTTACTTTTCCACTGCAAAGGTGTTGCTTATGACAGAGCCTCATATGTGAGTAAGTGTTGTGTGTGTGAACGTCTCTGAGGGATAGGTGCCCGCTGCCTGCACCCTGGAGATGTAAACAGATTATAGCCGACTTTGCGGCATACGACTCCATATCAGCTTTCTGTGTTATTACGCTGCATAGCATGCTTAAAACTCCTTGTGTTGTTATTTAACGTGGATTTTGAATGTGTCCTAGCATGGGCCTCGCAGACGGCAGGTATCGGCTGTTGCACTTGATGCCATGACACGTCTGTTGTTATTCCCTTGACAACCGCGGATCGGATAGCCCAATAATCAGGTAGGCTGCTGTGTGAGCCCTCAGTGTTTTTGATCCTGGATTTACTGTAGCGCCTGTGTGTGTAAAGCTCCTCTGCAGGGTATAAGGTACATTAAGTTTATTCTAGGGAATTGCAGTCTTACAAAAACTATGTAATGTGATAGGCTACATTTACTCCAGGTTCTTTTCTCTGTCTTTATAGTTCCGTCTATTTGAATTCGACAATAAAGTTCAAGCGGCTGCTGGTTTAATCACATAATTGTAGGTTACACTGGTTTTAAATAAACCGAATAAAGGCCTGTTTGAATGTACAGCAGTAGCCGAGGCACAGTAGTCATTACTGTAGCGGATTAGTCAATTAGCAAGTGTCAAGAAGCAGCCAGAATAAAAATAAGACTTCCGGTCAGAAATTTCAAATTAAAACCCCAATTCCACGTTTAGCGGTCACATGGAAAAAAAAAATCTAAAGTTTATCTCATGTTTTTGAGAAAAAGTAAGAATTCCAATAAAAGAAAGCTTAGGGAATATTTTAAGAATAAAGTTAGAAACCTGAGAATAAAGTCAGATTGAAGTCAGAACTTTGAGAATTGAAATTAATAAATGAATTACGTTCTGAGTATAAAATAAAAATCTAAATTCTGATTTTTACCTCTGAATTCTGACGATATGACACATCTCATCACATATATATTTCTAAACCTCTTTCTTATTAAAATAAGATAAGCCTTTATTGATCCGCAGAGGGGAAATTCAGGTGCTGCAGCAGCACAAGGACAGAAATATACAGATAAATATAGAAAGTAAAAAGTAAATAATTAGAAGTGTATAAAACAAAAATAAGAATAGAAATAAAAAATGTGACATAATGGTGTGATTAGTAGCAGCAAAGTATAGTGTAGGTAAAAGTCATGATACCGTCTACTATAACAGCAAACACCAAAATAATTTATGATATGATTCAGTAGATGATACTTAGAGTTTGTCTGTATTAATACATAGAAATATAATATAGTATATACATTATATAGAACAGTATAATATAGTATGGGATATAAAATATAATATAAGGAGAAAAGTAGTAATATAGTTTAACATAATACATAGTATAGTACAGCAATATAGCATATGATATAATATAATTTAGTAAAGTTTATAGCAAAATATACAAATCAGTCCAACACAACAGAGAGAAAATGGAGAGGCAGAGTGGTGTGAGTGTCCCGAGTGGAAATTGTGAAATGTGTGTGTGTGGTGGGGGGATCTACCAGAGTGGGAAAATAACAGTCACTATTCAAAGATGAATCTAAATGCAAATGTAGCCTTTACTCATGGCCGTACCTCTTCAGGACATCAATAAGGCTGAAGTGCACAGTCCTTAAGTACCAGACAGCTCGAAAAGATGAGTGCTGTCTTGCTGTCTCTGTTCAGGGGCCGTCATGCCCATCACGCTGCTGTGGGCCGTGGATGTGTACGGCAGGGTATACAGCCTTTCCACAGCTGGCCAGCGCTGGGAGCGCACAGACGACATGCTGCTGGAGCTGAAGCGCGTCACTGCGGGGAAGGGGCGCTGCTGGGGCATCGGCTGCGACCACCATGTTTACCTCAACATGATGCCCAGTGAGACCCCCATCCGCTACCGGGAGGAGACCTATGAAAACCAGGTCGGCCCAAGCTGCATGTTGTTACTCTTAATGTAGACGCTGTGTGTTGTTAATGCTAAAGTGCTGTTGCTCTGTGTGTATGTGTGTGTGTGTGTTTTCAGAGGTGGAACCCAGTGGACAACTTCACTGATACACTGCTGCCCACCGACCGCTGGCCGTGGAGCGATGTGACCGGGATGAATCCTCAACCACTCCACAGCTTTGAGCTGCCCTCCTGCAGCTGGGAGTGGGAGGGAGACTGGTATGTGGATCAGAGCTGTGGAGGAGAACCCAGCCAGACTGGGGTAAGAAACACAGACACAGTCTTTTATATTTATTTCAGTTTTTTCTTGCTTGCTATGTTTGTAATTCTGATTAATGAAATATATAATGTCTCTGTGTGTGTCTCTCCTCAGGGCTGGGAGTACGCAGTCGATTTCCCGGCCAACTTCTCCCCGGACAAGAAGTGGAACTCCTGTGTTCGTCGCAGGCGGTGGATCCGCTACAGGAGATACATAGCACAAGGCTCCTGGGCGAAGGTTTGGACACTCTCTGGTTATACTATATATCTGTAGGATTCTGCGAGTTTCATTGTCAAATGCTATCAGTGTAGAAAAGCTGAGTGCAGATCAGACTGAAGATTCAAGTCAAAGTGGCTGTCTTTCTGCAGATCCCCCTGGACAACCCCAGGAAGCCCCCGCTGCCTCTCTGTGACATAAGCTGTGGTGGCTGGGAGATGAGTGACCAGTCTGGAAGGTATCCCTACCTCTGGGGCGTGTCCCAACAAGGGCAGGTCAGTCCACTGGACAAACAGTCGTGTGACTAAAGTTTTAGAGCATGTGAAGTACACCTAGCTTTCTCCCCATTTTCTTTTTCATTTTTCAACTTAAGGTGAAGTATTACATGCATCCCTGAGGTTTATTAAAAACATAAATCCAAAAAAGTTGTGATTGTAAAAGTTCTCGAAAAGTTGATATAGCGCTGAATATACCCCACTCTTGTTCACAGTAGTGTGTATTTTCTTTCTTGACAACCTCTACACGGTGCCGTATGTCTTAATCAAACACACTGTTTGACATAAAGATTTGAATTTATGAGTTACAATGCTGCAAATTTGGATCCCAGGTATACAGATACTGTAGCAACAGGCTGCTATCCTGCTGTCAGTGCAGTTCACTTTTAATTTTTGGCCACAAGAGGGCAGCATGACTTCATGTAATTTACATAGTCAAACTTTAAGGTCCTCTTGCACCAATATAATCCTGTTTGACTTAAAGCACCAAATGTAAGTTTTTTTAGCTAAAATTATACTTTAAATAATGTGATCTGATGCTCTATTAATGATCAATAAAATGTACTGTGCAGGCACTGGCGTGTGTGTGTATATATATATATAGTAATATAGATGTATCATTTTATATCATGTCCCACCCAGTCCAATCTTATGACTTCATCTTTTCCCTGCAGGTGTGGTTCAGGGAGGGCATCCACCCTCGGGTCCCAGAGGGCTCCAGCTGGGAGGAAGTAGAAGTGCCCAAGGAGGTGGCTCAGTTATCGGCAGGCCCCGGAGACCTGCTGTGGGCTTTAATCTGGGATGGGAACCTGCTGGTCCGTACTGGCCTCAGCCTGGACAGCCCGACTGGTCAGCATTCATTGTAGTTCAGATTTCCACCCCAAAATTATTTTACCATTATCTCTCATATTTACCCTTTTTCTTTTTTTAACAATCCTCCTTATGTGACCACATTATGATTGGGAGGATTTTGTCAGAGGTCTCAACTGTGTCAGTAAACACACAGCATTTTCTTCTTCTTTCAGGCACGTCGTGGGTAGAGTTGGAATCACCAGGAAAGGAGGTTGAAGCACTTCATGTGGCTGTTGGAGTTAGCGTGGTCTGGGTGGTCACTAAAGACTATAAGGTGAATCAATACTCCTCACACGTGTAAAACTCTGAATAGCGGTCGTTCATTGTGGTGGTAACATTATCTGTATCTGTATGTGTTTCAAGTTGTGGTTCAGGCGTGGCGTGAACTCCCACAACCCCTGTGGCTCCGGCTGGATCAGCATCGGAGGGGAGATGATGATGGTGGACGTTGGGCTCAATGACCAGGTTAAAACCTTTTTGATGAGAGCCTAGGCCTTATCACATTGTATTGCTTTCCCTCTTAAAGGTATAATTCAGAAGACAATTGCAAAGTCAACTACATAATTTAATTGTGTTTATATAACAAATTCATATAATGTAGGTTCAACAATGTAGTTGAAGGGGTTTTTTAGAAGAAAAAAAACTCAACGACACAAGTACAAGTCTTTTTTTTTTTTTTTTAAAGTTTTTACTAATTCTTCCCTTTGTAGAGGGAGAAAAGTAAAAGTAGATCTTTGATGAAAATTTATTTACACCATAACGTTTAAACGCATTAGACACAAAAAACAACCTGTCCAGATATACTAGATTTTTTGTCAATTTTATTATTAAGAATATAATTTAACATTAGCATTCCAGGCTTTTAAGCCTTACTGTAGCCTGTTTCCACCCCAGCCAGCCTCTGCAGTCTAGCTGCTTCCCCTCTGAACAGCTCACTTTACCCTCAACTTTGGATCTGGTTTCAGGACAAGCCAGGTCAGGGCTGGGGTCGGGGGGCAGAAGTTCTTCGCTCTGTATCTCACTGCTGAGGACTTTGCTAGCACTGCAAACCCACACCTCACACCTCCTCCCCCTCCGTCTTTCACCCCTGTCCCCCCCTCCCCCAGCCCTTCTACCTTATAGCCTCTAGTCCTGCCCCGCTGCTTGCCCTGTAACACGAGTACAGCCAGCCGTTCCAGCCAATGTCCCAGCAGTAGCACCTCAGCCCCAGCCTTATATATCCCCGGACTATATCCCTACTGGCCTGACATATGGGAGACTCCCTAATTAGAAGCTGGCCAAGCCGTCGTCATCATATCCCATATTTCATATTTCAGGACTGCAATTATGGATATGGCTTGTGTGAGGTGGCAGGCGCCAGTGTTACAGTATATGGCCTTATAAAGTAACAGACGCCTGTGTCCTACTAGTGCCTCTGATACAACTGAAGAGTGAATAAAAGTTTTATTTTATTTTATCTAATATATATACATATATATATATATATATACACACAAACATTTATCCTATTCGTTTTTTTATGTTGTTGCTGCATTTATTTCTTGTGATTCTTTCTAGTGAGTTTATTTAATGGATCAATAAATAAGTATGACCTGTTATAACTGGTATGTGGGTGTGTGCCAGTGATCATTGCGTTTCACCTTTGTTGTTCTACATTGTTTTCTTCTCTCTCACGCTTTCTGTCAGGTGTGGGCGGTAGGTGAGGACCGCGGCCTGTATTTCAGAATGGGTGTGACCCCGTCTGAACCAAGCGGGAACGGCTGGATCCCTGTTTCTGCCCAATGGGGCAATAGTAACGAGGTTATTCTCCCCAGGTCTGTATGAATAATTGAGTTGAATTTTCTTGAATCTTGTAATGAAACCAACTTGTTTATGTCCCATTTTTTCCACATGTGTTTGTTGTTTAATAGGGATGAGTGCAAGTTTAGTGGCCATCTGACTGAGGCCTCACAAGGCTCAGTTCTGAGCTGCACTGACTCGGACTCAGAGTTAGGTCCTACTGACCCACAAAACAGCACTAATGACACTCCAGTCCTGGAGGCAGCAGCCCCCTCCGTAGTCCCTTTAGGGGGAGCCGACACACCTACACCTCCCCTGAAAACAGAGGACACTCCCTTAGCCTCCCAACAGGACGCCCCCAAACCATTCATTCCCGCCAGCGACAGCTTCATTAACAGCCTGGTCTCGGACCGCGACAAAACATCCACACCCCAGCCGCCCATCACAGAGGTACCGCAAGAAGAGAGCGAGGAGCCGACACCAGCCCCGATACTCCCAACCCCTGAGGCTGCAGGACATGACGTCCCCTGGATGAACGTGGATCTGGAGGGGGCAGAAGCGGCTAGAAGCGCACAGGCGGCGGGGCCCTCATTGGCTGATGGCAGTGCTGTCGCCACCTATGCCCTGGGGACTCTGGAGACCTCTCAGGGTGTTGGAGAAGGGGACGGGCCAGTGTGGACCTGGATCTCTGGTGGAGGCTGCGATGTGGATGCGATTTCACAGATCAGCTGGCTCAGTCCCACAGGTATATGGACCAGTATGCAGTGAGAATTTAAGATTCATGTATTTACTCAATTAACAATTAAATGAACAATTTACAAATGTTAAAAAATACATTGTCACAAATGTGGTCACATTTAGTTGATTGTCAGTTTATATCTGTATGTCTGTGTTGAATGTTGTACACTGTGTGTCTCTGTAGTGTGTTTTTACATGTATAGAGATACACTGTACGTGCCATCTCTATGGTTGTCTGTCTGTCTAAACGTCTTGACTTGTGCGTCTCTCTGTCAGGTCCTCTCACCAGCTCCTTGTCACTGACTCCAGTCCAGTCTGCAGCCTGGAGCAAGCAGCAGCAGCAGGAACACAGAGAGGAGATCAGCAAGAAACCGCTGGAGAGAAGCAACGTAAGACTGGTTCTGCTTCTCTTTAACCCCTCCTTTCTGTCTTGAATTGATTATATCCTCCTCTCTTGTCACATTTTCTGTGTCTACATGTGGTCACATCCTCCTGTGTCCCTCGCCAGTCGGTGTGGGTGCGTAAAGGTGCGTTGCGCTGGTGGAGAGACTGGAAGCCTCAGCGCTGGGTGGATGTGGGTGTTGCTCTCGAGCAGTCCACCAAGTCTGACGGCAGGAAGGACAGCATTTTCTTTGTCTACTACACACAGTATGATGAGAAAAAGGTTGGTTTTGCTGCTAAGTTATGGTCAGTTAAATTCTCACAAAAGGTGACAGATGCATAGGCAGCACTAAGAGTAAGATTACCTCATGAATTTTATTAGCTAGACAAGTGACGCTTGTCTTTGGTTCACACTCTTCATTCTTCATTTTCTTGTCTATTTGTCTCAGTACCTTCACGTGTATATGAATGAAGTGACGGTGCTGGTTCCGGTGCTCAGGGACTGCCCCTATGCCTTTGCTGTGTACACAACCCAAAGGACCAAACAGAGGTGGCCTCTGGTACTGGCAGCACAAACTGAAAAGGACATGAATGACTGGGTAACAGTTACACAGTTTTTCATCTTTTACTTTACTAGTATTTACATTTACTAGCTAAAGCCCATTGCTGATCATGTTCTCTGTTGTTTCTTGGTCTGTCCTGCATGTTTAGTTGTACCTGTTGTCTGACTGTTGCTGTGAGTGTCGAGGGATCACAGGTCTCCCATCCAGACAGGCCCTGTGGTCCACAACCTCAAAGGGAGACATCATGGTCCATGAGCCGTCCTTCTCCCTGGAGGCAACTGCCCACGCACTGGCATGTGACCTCATGTGAGACTGATACCAAATAGCAGATAGCCTGCTTTATTTGTTTTCTCTCTTTCTCTTGACCTGGTTTCCCATCAGCTTTTTTGTGTCTACATAATCTTAATTCTGCTACATGTCAGTTAACATCTCGTTAACATGCTAACATACCGCTCTGCCTGGTGGGTATTACTGCTAATCTCTTTCGTACTGTCTGTGGCATCACTCTGTCTCTGTGTGCGCCAACAATAATGTGGCTAACGCTGGGTGCTTCCGCTGTATGGTGCTGCAGGTTCTGGCGGCAGGTCCCGGGTCACCTGCGCTGTGTAGAGTCTAACAGTCTGGGGCTGGTGTGGGGCATCGGGTGGGACGGCACCGCCTGGGTCTACAGTGGGCGCTATGGGCAACAGCCCACCCCGGGTAAAGATGCCCCTGTAGACATTTACTCATCCTTGATATTGATATGCGCAAACCTTCGATGGGTCCTTTAAACTACCTTTTTTATCAGTGGCCCAGTCTTTTTTCTCTGTTTGTCATGTGTTTATTACCACTGTTGAAACGATTAATCAATTAGTCGATCAACATAAAACGTATCTGTGACAATTTTAATAATTGCATAGTTTATCAAGTATATATTTGCTGATACAACTTCTCAAGCTCACATTCTCTTGAAAGACGTGCAGTTTTAAGATATTGTTTTAGGCTCTGGTAATTTGAGATGGGAATTAATATTGTTTTATATTTATATGCTGAATGCTTATTCCATAATGTAAATATAATCTATAATGAAAATAATCATTAGCTGCAGAATGTCAAATTTGTGTCAATGTCAATAATTAACTTGCAAACACATAAGAGAGAATCAATGCACTCAATCTTCTTGCTAACAGCTTGTAGTTCCGTGTGCAATTGCTTAAGCATGGTTCAAGACTCTACCACCTGTTGCAGCTGTAGAGGCACACAAATGTATAACTATTTATTTGCTAGCATAAGGTTTGTGTCCATGTTTGTGTTGCAGGACATGCAGATCAGATGCACCAGCAGACTGATGTCAGGAGTGTTCATGTGTATGAGAATCAAAGATGGAACCCAATGACAGGATATACAGACAAGTATTTTAAACATTTAATCTTTTAATAAAGTCTTGACCATAGTAGTTGTGTTAAAAGGTAGTTGACAGGACTGTCTTTGACTACTCCTAAAACATAAACTCTTTGTGGGTTTTTTTGACTCCAGAGGACTTCCTACGGACCGCCCTATGTGGAGTGACGAGAGCGGACTGAAGGAGTGCACCAAAGGCAACACACACCCGCCCTCCCCTCAGTGGTCCTGGGTTGGTGGGATTGATTCAAAATTCCTCGTGCGTACACATTTCATTTCTTGTTTCATCACCAGCTGATTCTCCACCACCAAACTGTGTTTCAGGTGTCAGAGTGGGCCGTGGACTACAACGTCCCCGGAGGGACAGACAAAGAAGGCTGGCAGTACGCTGCAGACTTCCCTACGTATGTTACTGTAATTATTTCTCAGGATGTTGTCTTAAAAAAAAAAAAAACATTATAAGAAAAGAGAGGTGTGCCATTTGTCTGACTTATCTCTCTCCTACAGGACATTTCATGGCCACAAAACCATGAAAGACTTTGTGAGGCGCAGAAGATGGGCGAGGTAAAACAAACACACACTCTCACACACATTTCTTGTGGTTTGTAACTCACAGTTTCTTCAGCATTAACATAATCGCATATTGTGCGTAAAGGAAGTGTAAGATCACATTGAGAGGTCCATGGCAGAAGATCCCACCCATCCCTCTGAGTGACATCTCTCTGATGCCATGCCTGGCCCAGAGCAGGATGGAGCAGGTCCCTGTCTGGGCCCTCAGTGACAAGGGAGATGTCCTGTGCCGTCTGGGAGTCAGCCCCCAAAGCCCCGCGGTGAGAAATGTGGATCTACTGGATATTCCTAGATCTTAGATTCTTTCATCAATAGTTTCAGTTTGCATTCGTCTCTTCTCTGCAAACATTGTTAAAAAACAACACTTATCTCTCTAACTCCAGTGTGTTTGATCTCACAGGGCAGCTCCTGGCTACATGTGGGCACAGACCAGCCCTTTAAGTCCATCTCCATCGGCGGAGCCAACCAGGTGTGGGCCATCGCCAAGGACGGAGCTGTGTTCTACAGAGGATCCGTTTCCCCACAAAACCCTGCAGGTCAGTTAAAGAAGTAAAACTCAGATAATGTTATAATGTATCTGCAAGACAAAAAGTCTAAATGTTCAAATAGAAATCTGTAATGCATCAACAAAAAATTCCTATCCTGTATGCGGCATTAAAAGCCAATGAAGATTCTATTATTTGAGTACATGCACCAGGTGGTAATAGAACAAATAGAGCCAAACGTCCAGCGCTCTTGTCGCTCTACAGGAGAATGCTGGTACCACATCCCGTCTCCCCCCAGGCAGACTCTCAGACAGCTGTCTGTTGGGCGGACCTCTGTCTTTGCTGTGGATGAAAACAGTACGTAGCAGTAAACACCATATTTTTTACTTTATTAGAACCAAAGACTCTTCAAAATTGGAGATAACTGATTCAAATCCAATAAACCCGTTTTGTCCTCATATAGGTAACTTGTGGTACAGACAGGGCCTCACCCCCAGCTACCCCCAGGGCTCTGCCTGGGAGCTCATCTCTAACAACATCACCACGGTGTCTGTGGGACCGCTGGACCAGGTCAGTATTAGTAGACAGGACAGGAAATCAAGTTGAGATTACTTTGTGAACACTGTATTTACCAAAAGCCATTAAAATTGTGTCACCTCAGAAAGCTTCAGGACAGCGAGGATGGTGACACTTGATTTACTCACCAAAGACAAGTTTTATCAGGAATTATTGTGGGATCCGACTGTGAACTGTATATGAGAATAAACCATGATTGGCTGGTGTTAGGCTTAGTGGTTTTGTTCTCTGCAGGTGTGGACCATAGCAGATGGGGTGCCAGGCTTCCCTGCTGAGACTCCTGGAGCTGTCTGCCACAGGCTGGGGGTGGGACCCATGCAACCCAAGGGCCAGTCCTGGGACTATGGTATAGGGGTGAGTCCATGATCATTAAGTATACCCCCTCTAATTCACAATTCAATGATAATATGAAAGGAAAAAAGATAGAGAAAGATGATCATCAAGGGCATAGCTGCATTGTTTGTGTCTACATCGTGAAGTAATATTTGCTTTTAATGTTGTCCCTCAAGGGATTAAAATAAAGCTTGAAATTTATACTTAATATTGTAAACAAATCCCATGAAAAGACCGAAACCAACAATTTGTTAATACTATCTGACTTCCCTACCCTGTCAGTGGCACTCAGTGCCCCAAATTTATTGGTTCCTACTGAAGACATAAATCTTTAAAAACTGCTCACAAATATATAGTAATTTTGGTAATTTCCTAAAACAGCTGGGCACTGTGTTTTTTAGCCAACATTGCTCCAACAAGAGTAAATAGTGCATTTGTTAGGGACTATTTGCAGCTGCGGATTAATACACATTTGGTGCTCTAACAGGTATTTACAGCAGCAGGATGGTGTATGTGGGATCAACTTAAACTAAAAAAGTGCCCATGTTCATCATAATGAAGAAACATGCACCAACAGTGACACTCATGTTTTTAATCATTTCAACAATTCAGATCTATGGCACAGAGGAATAAGCTGTATGACACAACTTATTGTCATTTTTGGTCTTCATGGGATTTGTTGACCATACAAAACATTTAGAATATCAACAAACCTTTAAATATGAAATAGTGCAAATAAAAGGTTTCTGGTTAACCATAGATTGCAGAGGCTCAGAGTAACCTACACCCACATTTTAGCTACATGTTGTACTGAATGTATTTAGCATTACTGTTGTGCCAGCACCAACTAACCACACAGCAAAATCATGCAGTGAGTTTATTTAATTCTTTTCATTATTTTATTAGATTTATTGAACAGGGTTTCAAATATGTTTCCTGTGTATTGTGGCCTTGTTAGTGCCCTCTAGTACACAAGTTAAGTAACATGCAAGTAAGTTAGCAGATAGCTATGAGAAAATCTGTGCATGAAAGCCGTGCATGCTCGCAGATGTGCAGATGCAAGGATTGACAGTCATTTACGTGTGTTTGACTTCCAGGGAGGATGGGAGCACATCAGTGTGAGGGGGAACTCAGCAGAGGCTCCCCGCGCCCCCCATCCTCCTGCTGTTGGATCCCCACGCAGCCCACTTCCCCTGCGGCCTCCGACACAAGTGAACGGGAACGCTGTGGGTGTGTAGCACCCTCTTCCATCTCCTCCTCCACCCCAGCCCTGTTTGTGCCTGGATCCACATTTGTGTCCTCAGACCATTCCCACAGGCCCTTATCCCTTCGTGTAAAGGGAATGCACAACAACTGAGTACAACAACTGTATATTGTGGTTGGATTTGACTCTTCAATCGATGGATGAATGTTATTCCCCAGCTTGTTTCCCAGGCAGCGATCATGTCAGTATGCAGTGATGACACAACAGAAAAAGGGGGCACAAGAGCATTTAAAGTACAATGGATCTTGATGTCTTGTGGGATAAAAAATGTAAAAGTGAGTGCATGTGTTTGCTCTTACTAGGCTTTGGCTACTGGGTGTTTTGGGATCTAGCAATAGCTTTCTTATATACATTCTTATATACAATATCCCGTGAAAACCTAAGAGGGTGGGACGTTGTAAAGGGCTAAGGCTTGGGTAACAAACTAACTTCTCTTCAAACCCACTGTAGCCTAAATTGTCTTGGTTTCTAGAATCTTGTTTTGTTTGTTTTTGCCTGACATGCATGTGATTTCAATTATTTATGCATTTATTTATTATGCATTTGTTGAGTTTTGTGTCTCCATATGTTTTGGCCTATTATATGTTTGCAATGGAGTGGGGGTTTTTTGCCCATATTGCTACAACATGCGTTCCTAATACTGAAGGCTTTTTCAAAAGGACTGGCAAAATTTGAGATCTTCACACTTCTGGAAAATATAATGCTCTTTAATTACAAGTGACTGCAGAGAAAAATACGGAAAATTCAGTCTACATTACCAGAGAAAACTTCTCTATCCGCCTGCAATCAGGACAGTTCTTCCTGTTAGTATTATATCCATCCACTTAACTGCTATGACCATGATATGACCGTGACTGTTGAAACTGCACAGGAGGGCTGAATGTCACCATGACTCGACATTCTTCTTACAAGGGACATTGAAATGTGAAATAAAAGTCTAAAAATATCTTTCTGTTTTGACATCATTTCAGTCAGTCTGGAAAACAAGCTGATTGCAGTTTGTGGGCTAACAGCAGAGAGTAAATCACTTGACTTTGACAAGTTTTTATTTATCTAGAAAAACTGCATTTCCTGCAGAAAATGCGGGGGGAATGCTGAAAGCTGAAATTTATTTGCAAAACACTGCTGAAAATGTAGATATGTGAAAAAGTACGTTAAAGGCTGA